>JAJOOO010000277.1:0-77009 GCA_029582685.1 Solanum piurae | reverse complement strand
ATAACTTAACTCAATATAAAGCAATAAAACATATGCAATATATAGAAAGCTTGTAAAAACAGTTGAAACAACTTAGTTCGTTAAAGAAAGTGCAATAAAAAACTCAACTTTACTCATATAGAAAATAATATAGTTTTTGGTGGGGGATTCTCTAACCGACAAGCACCTCTATAAGCCTAATTGGTGATACAACACTTTACCTCACGTTACGAAGGACCATCCTATACCTTGCAAGGGGTATAGGACCTAAATCACTAAGTGGATCCACTAGTCTATGCTAAAAGCATCTTAAGGAGTAATCTAAAAAGTATGATCCTTTACTACCCACGATGGCTACATGGTGTATGGAGACTTGAGTTAATATGGCCTCGCATCCCCATATCGGTGTTCAATAATACTCCCAAAATATGCTTAGCTCATGTATTGTAAAAACATAACTCTTTCTTTGGTTTGAGATAATTACTCAAATCTTAGCTTAAAAGCTCTATTGGAAATCTCTGTTTGCTTTCTTGCTCAAATGTGAAAACATTTACTCTTTAAGTAAAAACTAGCTCAAAGGCTCTCCTTTAAATGTGAAAACATTTTAAAAACTTCTTGGGAGTACTTAGTTCCCATATACTTCTTTGAATAAAAGTACTTCAAATCTTTACTCATTGCTTAACTTGAACTTAAGTCTTAAAACAAAGTTAAAGCATTTGTGAAAGACTTTTGAAAACTTTAAGAACTTATCTTGACTTAACTCCTGACTTCTTGACTCTTAACTTTCCTTGAATTGAAGTATGGATTCAAGGTTCATGATCTCATGTTTATGGATGATTTCATGATGTTTATATGTACCTTAGAGAGTTGGAATCAACTAGAAAACCTAGGTACATTGCTACGGAACTTGTACGAAAAGATGGGGGAAGAATGGGAAGAAATGCATCGCTGGCGCTCTGAGAGGCGCGGGGAGCCAGCCCTCAATATTCAGAGAACAAGTTGGGGCGCTCTGGCTGGTGCATAGCGCCAGAACCCCACATTCAGGGACTTATTAGGGGAGCGCTTGGTGGCGCGACGCCCCACCCCCCTTCCCCAGGTGTTTGACGACTTTTCTTCTATTTTTTTCAACTCTAAACCCTCTAAGCTTGAATGGTTCTTTCTCCAAACACTTAGGATCATTTATACTCTCAATATATGATAGATTCAAACCAAAATTACACCCGAAAAAATGAATCAAATCGCAAGAAATTTCAACAAAACAACCCACAAGAATTCAAACGAATTTCATCAAGAACTCAAAGGATTTACTTTCAAATCACACATATTTCGCTGAATTGAACCATGATTGGCACGTGGGTGAACTAACCCAATGCTATGCGATCTCACATACCCTGTAGGGATCACCCTCGATGAATTCCACAAGCTATCCTTGACGAAATCGACGAATCTTGAACGTTCTTCTCCTTTCTCCTCTTTTCTCCTCTTCTCCAAGCCCTGGAGTGAAAATTCACTTTTTCTAAAACAGACTAAAATATAATTTTACCCCAATTAGACTCCTAAAAATGAATCAAAATAATTAGGTAAGGAAAAGACTAAATTACCCTTCCAAAATCCGAATTAGACTTTCCTTAATCCAGCAGCCCAACTTCAAAAGGGTATAACTTACTCATACGAACTCGGAATCGTGCAAACTCGGCGGCATTGGAAAGATCATTACAAGAGATTTCCAACCATTTCTCGAAGTACACCTAACTAATCCTGAGCTAGGAGTTATGGTTGGTTGAAGTTGACCAAAACTCAGCTTTTCCTAATTTAAACAAATTTCCAGATTTTTATTATTTTCAAAAATGACTATTTCCAATTATTAGTTTGTTCCTAGTTATTTCAAATTGCGAGATGTTACAGTAATTGACCTCAAAAATTACATGTGAACAAACTAAACAGACGAGTCCAATTTTTTCATCTAGATCAAGTTGGTCGTTCCGCATATGATAATTAAATACTTTTTCACTCTATATTGCCGAAGTACGTGAAATTGTAAATACAACTTGTACTTCCATGATACGCATGTCCATATCAACAAAAAGACTGCCAATTACCTATTCCCATTCTTTTTTCTCCAGAGGTAGAGGTTCCTCGTCTTCAAGCTTGAATACTAAATAAAGTGTTTCTTCTTCATCTTGTCACCTTCAAAAGGCTCCCCTATCCTTCATTTCCTTCAACTATGAACATTTTCTCCAATAAAAACATTCGTAGGATTTAAAATCTTCAAGACTATTTTTCCCATCAATTTCACAGTCCTCTCAAAGTCCTCGTCATCACATAGATGAATTGGGCCTTTGTTGTGCTTTTCACCGTCAACAACAAGTGGAGGACTCCCAAATTGGAGATCCACAAAGATAGGCCATTCCGTGTGAGTCCCATTGTCCACCAAAGTTAGACACCCCCTTCACAAGTTCAGAATTCCCCTTTGTTAGACTCAAGACAGTTACAATGTGGACACAAGCTTCTTGAAATAGAGGCATCCCCTGAATTCATAAATATGCACCTGAGTCAAATTGCACAACCATTAATACACTAAAAATACATTCAGAAAATTATTTCGTTTTTTTAGAGGACAAATATATTTAGTAAGAGAGCCAAGTTTTTTGAGAAAGAGGAAGTAGTACTAAAAGAATATGTGATACACTGTTGTGACCAAAATGTCATAATTCAAAACTTAATTACAAAGGATAATAACACGTATGGTATTGAATTTATTGATAAATTTGATTTTGGTAGTTGCGAATTATGTAATTAAGACAAATAAATTGAATCAATAATGCAATTTTTAGTGATTTATACAAATATTAAAGTTTATTGATGTAGTCAACTAATGTTTATAATTAATTTTATTTTAAAATATAAAATATCTTATTGTGTCATTACATTGGTAAACGAAAAGGTGAAGCATGAATTACAACGCAAGGTGTGTTTCTAAAAAAGGAAAATGTGTTGCTTGAAAATATATTTTCTAGAAAAATAAATGAGTTTCTTATTTATTTTCTTGTGTTCTGAAAAATACATGATAGGGTTATTTTTCATTTGGGTTAGATCTGGAGGGGTAACATTTTGGAATATTAAATAATAATTTTTGGATTCTTGTTTCAATTTATTAAAATAGATTTGTTAAAGAACATGTTAAATAAAAACCATTAGTTAGCTGGCGTATATATGTACCATATTTTTTAACAAGGGGTGTATCCGCTCTACATCGCAAAGTTTGGGGTAAATTCTAGGGTAAGGACTATCATAAATGAATTGTAAATACTTCAGTTATCATAAATATCATACCTCAATTAGTAGGGCAGATTATTGCCTTCATGATCCAAATCTCATTTAAAGTTAAAAATCTAATGGGTCAACTCCAAATCTTCCTATCTCTATTACATCAAAGAAGAAAATTAAAGATGTTCTGGTTTGGGGGGGGGGATTTATTTTCTATTGTTGTCCTCTACAGTAGATTGGCCGGAGACCTGAGAGGCGATAGTTTATGTTACGGCTGATGTAAGTGATTCAAGTAGGCTCTCTTACATTTATAGTTAGGAAACCTTTGTGATTACCTCTTGACATGAGCCTAAATTTAGGCATTTCAAATTGATCTTCTTGTTGTGGGCTTCTCATTGTAAGGCCCATATATCCTGAAAAACATACCTAGAAAAGTCAATGGGCCTTACGATGAATAGCCCACCACAAGAAGACCAACTTGACATGCCCAAATTTATTTTCGTGTCGAGAGCTAATCACAAGGGTTTCCTAACTATAAATGAGACAAAGCCTACTTGAATCACTTACATCTTCCATAGTATAAACTAGCGCCTCGCCGGTCTCCCAGATAATCTACCATAGAGGACAACAATAGAAAATAAATTCCCCCACCAGAACATCTTCTGTTGATGTAATGGAGATAGGAAGATTTGGAGTTGGCCCATTAGATTTTCAACTTTAAAAGAGATTTGGATCAAGAAGGAAATAAACGACCCTACTAATTGATGTATGTTATTTATGATAACTGAAGTATTTACAATTAATTCTGTTAGTTCTTACCCTACAATTCGCCCAAACTTTGCGATATAGAGCGAATATAATCCTTGCTAAAGAAAATGGAGCATATATACCCCATCAGCAAATTAATGGTTCTTATTTACCATGCTTGTTAACAAATGTATTTTACTAAATTAAAAAATCCTAAATTTTTTTAAAAAAAATGTCTGTGACTTTAATAAATTACCTCATCCATTTTTTACCCCTCCGGACCTAACCAAAATGAAAAATAACCCAATCATGTATTTTTCTTAACAGAAGAAAATAAATAAGAAACTCATTTATTTCTATAAAGAATATTTTTGAGGTAATACGTTTTCCTTCCTTAAAAACACACCCTACGTTATAATTCAAGTGTAGTTTTGGTTTTACCAATGTAATGACATAATCAAATATTTTATACTTTATAATAAAATTAATTATAAAAAAATTTAGTTGACTACTTGAATAAACTTTAATGTGTATATTAATTACTAAACTTACATTATTGTTTCAAATTATTTGTCTTAGTTACATATTTTCGCAACTACCTAAATCAAAATTTCTCAATAAATTCAATACCATAGGTACCATTATCCTTTGTAATTATGTTTTGGATTATGACATTTTTGTTACAGTAGTGTTTCACACTATTCTTTAAGTACTATTTCCTCTTTATCAAAATACTTGTCGCCCTTACTAAAAATATTTGTCCTCTAAAACAAACTAAATTATTTTCTGATTGTTTTTATAGTGTGCTAATGGTTGTGCAATTTGACTCGGGTGAATATTTATGGATTCAGGGGATTCCTCTATTTCAAGAAGCATGTGCCAACATTATAACCATCCTAAGTCTAGAAAAGGGGAAATCACATATTGTGAAGGTGGGTGTGTATCTTAGGTAGACAATGGGACTCACACGGAATGGCCTATCTTTGTGGATCTCTGATTGGGGATTCCTCCACTTGATGTTGATGGTGGAAAGAACAACAAAGGCCCGATTCTTCTAAGTGATGTCAAGGAGTTTGAGAGGACTTTGAAGTTGATAGGAGGAATATCCTTCAAGATTTTTATTATCCTACGAATGTGAATATTGGATAAGATTTTAATAGTGGATGGAAAGGAAGGATGTGGAACATTCGGGAAGTGACAAGAGGAAAAAGTTCAGTCCAGGAACCTGATGGTTCCTTTCAATGAAACACTTCCTTTCGTATTCAAGTTTGAAGACGACGAACCTCTTCCTACGGAGAAACAAGAATGAGAAAATGAAATTGAATATGTTTTTGTTGATATTAACGTGTGTATAATAGAATTACACATTGACTTTACAAATTTGCTCAACGATGTTGATCAAGTGAAAAAATAAGTGACTATTTTAGCTTAATGACTTCCAATGTTTCCAGACTTTGGATAGTTATTAAAATAATCGCTCATAGCTAGCATTACGTCCATGTTTGATGCTCCCCCCAAATTTATGACTAAGAGGATTCCTCTGATTTACTAAACGTCTAAAGAACACATACACCTAATCCGACAGAGAATTGAGGGGTTTAAGTGTGCAAAATCCACACTATACAATGAATGAATGCCAAAATATATGATTTTATATAAATATTATGTTATAACATGTATTCCATTTGGAATACAATTTCCCCCCTCGAAACATTCCATCTTAGGTGTAACATTTCTTAAGTGTATTGGCCACAACATAAATGCACCAAAAGTTATTCAGCCCTTCTAATATATACTCTACTGGTTACTAAATCATAAATTTTCAAAATAGGCTTCCTCAACCAAATTGTAATATATGTAACATGCAACATAACAAACCAATGACCTCTATTTGATTGACATTTTCCCCAGTAATTAACCTGTTCGTATTGATATTCTATTTTGGACAATTCTTGGGCATGAATAAGACTAATCCATCCTACTATCTCATGTTCCATGAACCACCAGAAAAATGGACAACTTTCAACATGGCGGTGAAACATATTTTGACAAACTATTAAATTTCAGACGTCACTCAACAAACAGATGGAAAAGACAGAATCTCTCACATACCATGTTTGGAAGTAATCAAATAGGAGAAAACATAACACACAATAGGAAGCTCATGAAAGTTTAATTGGTTGTATTCATAGGCTCGGGGTAAGAGGAGATGATATGAACAAAACCAGAGAACTATCAAGGAAGACGATATTTTTGTGTATAATATGTTATTTAAATTTTGGCTACAATGATTTGGGACTCTTTGAAGGGGACATGTATTTCAGGACACGACATAACAAAGAGGCCAAAGTGTTAATTCGTGCTCAATTAGTTATTAACAAATTGGCTAAAACCTACGCCTACAAAACATTGTACAATTAATAAGAAAGTTTGAATAAGACGTTCTTTGATATCTTCCCTACAAAAAAGAAGCAAACCTAAGCCTGACACTAAGTCTGGCGTGATGAAAACTTAGTGAAAACCTATATGTCGTACTCGTAAAATATACCTTATAAATACAATTTCTGGGTATATGGATCTGGAGACTAGGCATAACGTGAACCGTACACGTAGTGAATCTAGTTAAATTAAAAGTAGAAATATTCTAAACTTAAAGTTTGATTACAAAAATGACCTTGAGTGACCATTTCATTCTTTACTACAATACTATTTCAATAAACATGTTTGTAAGAAAAAAAAATCGTACATTCCAATTACTAAAAGAATGAACTAACATTCAATTACAATTATTAGGGTAAATGAAAAGATTACTGTTTGACCTGTCAACAGCTGCTATAGCCTTTTCATTTAACCTTAATTGTTTCATCTTCCAAATTTATTAAAATATATTGATATTTAAGAGAGACAAAAATAATAAAAAACATATCAAGAGAACTTAAAGAACAAGAATGCAGACATTCACATATTTGATATTAATGAATAAGAATTTGTTAATATTATTTCAAGGAATCATAACAACAAAGCGGTACCAAAAATTGTGAATATATTCCAGTTGTTTACAATAGTTACAACAGGTCGATGATAGTGCCTTGACACAATAATTTTCGTATTTATTTTCATTGTGCTGAAGAAGATAATTTCCAACCCATGGAGTGTATTAGGTACAAATATTCAAGAGAGTTCATTCTAACTATTCTCTTGAAATGGCAATTTTCTAGATCTTCTCTAATTTCTTGCATGAAACGGTATGATGGCACAGAAAGATCCTAAAATATCTGTAACTGTTAATTGACAATAGATGGACGTACAATATATCTATGAAAGACTGAGTCACAGTTTAGCTATTACTTCTTTTCATGTTAATTTTTGTTTGAGTTTTGTTCTTATGATAATTCTTCATTGTATTTTTAGTAAACTAAATTCATATAGTATGTTGGAGTAACAATCTAAGGTGGACTATAATTTTAGGATATGATCTTCACAATTGTTTTAATATTTATGGATTATTTGTTATTGTTTAAATGGTCTTTTTTTTTTATGATAAAATCCTTACCATATGAGTCATCATTTTTTATTAATCATTACATGCATATTTTAGTAAAAAATTAATCATTCTAATCAATCTAACAAAAAATAAATTGGACACACGTGCAACACAAGTGCCTAGAGACTAGTCAATTAAAATACAAAACATTGACGTATCTTAAAGACATTCTTCACAATAAGTACAAGGCTTAACTCTTTTTACAAACACTAACCTGAATAAAGAAAACCTTTTTCTACCGGAAAATCAAGAATTGAAAGATTTGAGTTCTCAAAACTGTAAAAATAGAGTAATAGAGACTAATGAGTTAGAATAAATTGAATGGATAGACATAATTATATATTGAACGATATAAAGAAACTTGAATTTCGATGAGCCTTTTTTCATGAGAGAAAAAAGTGAGAAGAGAGGGAAAATAAAAAAACTTATGTAGTGTTTGTGCCATAAGACACATAGTAGAAGAGATCAAACACAATCTTCAAGAAAAACAATAAAATCAAGCATATAATGACGGAAGGGAACCAACTAGTAGACTACGTAGCAAACATGACAATTGACAAAGGAAACACATATTTTCAGATTTAAACAACATGGATACAATAACGAGAAGGATTATAAATAGTAACAAATTAAGTTGCTCATATTTGTGAGTATCACCAACAAGAAGATGATGGGAATGGGAAGGCCACAACATCATAAGTTTTTTACATAAACATCATTTACAAACCATAATGAGTCTAACAAAATGTGAAGAGCTATCTAACCTAGTCTACTTCAGCCAGCAAAAAAGGACTTAGCAAAATGGAATAATTGGGGTCAGATGGGATCTCTTAAACCTGGAAGGAGTCTTCATCGCTAGTTTGAAGAGGTGGACCGAAGCTACCCATGCATTCCGATCAAGAACCATCTGCAGAAATAGGGGAACCATAGCTAAGAAAAGGAAGAAGAAGACAACAAAGGTGAGCAAGAGCCTAGACATGAGGTATCGTTCGAGAAGACAAGATACAAAAAGCAACACAACAAGAGGAAAGACCAACCATAAAAGAGAACACAGTTGCAAGACGAAGAGAGGCAGTTTAAGCGAGAAGAAAAAACATACAAAAGTAAATAGAATGAACTATACTTAAGATTGTTAGATTAGGAAAGGAAGAGACAAACACATGACCATGAATGTTGATGATCCATAAGTTGAGGAGGTGGAACTTCTTTTTGATCCAAAGTAAAAGCATTTTTTTAGGTGTGGAGTGGATTTAGACTGAAAGAGAGAGGCGGATTAGGAAATGGGAAACCCTAGCATTAAGGAAATGTTATTGGCAGTATGCGCTGGCCATCCAGATGGGCTACCCTTTTACTTGTTTTGTTTGTTAATTGATCTGGGCATTAGGCCCATATAAGTATTGTAATGTTTTTGAGATTCATTTTAATAAAAGCCCAAAAGTTGTTTTAAAAAAGTGTCCATTTAATGACATATTAGAATCTTCCCACGAACCAAGATGATGTAAAATATGAAGAATAAATCATCAATCTGTGTCAAATAAATTCACACTAAAAATTAATAGTATGTGTATATTATTTTATCATAAAAGAATTGACGTGTATGGGTATTTTTGGAAAAACCAAAAAAAATGCTTTTTTGCTTTAATTAAGTTTGTGTATAAATTTTTGAAATTGTTGAGCCTACTTAGCTATGCCCATTAGTTCTAATTCATATACTTTAGTTATAAATTTATTACTTTGAATGTTGGTGTTCATATACTTTAGTCAACGCATGAAGACTCACCAAAGCTCAAAAAATCGCAATCAACCTCTAGCCACGAAACTGGGAACCCTGACTGTCAGACCCTACATTTGGGGAAATGTAGGCAATAGTATGCGTTGGTAAAAGTATGTACCAAGTATGATAGCCATGCATATAAACATTTAAATCGTGCTAAAATAGGACATTTTCATGAACATGAAACGATCAAGCTAAAATAAGAGATAAGTGGGTTAGAAAAAACGAGTCATAAAAACATGATCAATGCAAGTGGATATCATCTTAAAACATACTTACAATACTTCTTGAAGTAACCTTGGTTCATCATAACTTTACTTGTTTGTGGGAAACAGCCTTAACCGACATATAAGACCATGTGAGCCAGCAACATGGAATCCGTTTTCTACCCCACACTGAAAAGAGGTGTCCAACTTGCCACGGTAAGGACCATGAACTTCTAGCTATTATTGATACACTAGTTAATGTCTATCTAGACAATCTTATGTTGGCACATAGTTATGGGACATGGGTAATCGACACTTGTCCACTCGGTACTAAGATTAACTTCCGTGGAATAGTTCTTAATCCTATTCATCTTAGCTCATGAAGGAACATGGGTAATCGCCTCTTGTCCTTTCATCATGTACCATGGGTAATCGCCTCTTGTCTTTCATTTAGAGACCATGGGTAATCGCCTTTTGCCTCATCATTAGAATAACTTCTTAGCTTTGGTTCATTTTAGGTGAGAAAGCCTTTCAACCCTAAGAACCCTTATCATGTGATAAAACCTTTCACAATTCATGCTTACATGTGTATACGAGAAATCATTTCAACAACACAACAATAGCAACATCATTGATACTTTAAATTGAAAGCATCCATAAAACATATACATCAATTTCATAAGAACATGCATAATTCCATAATTTACCTTTCAAGGTTCACAACCCACTCTCAATCATCAACATCTAGAAAACATGGGTTAAGCATGGGTCCATAGAAATCCATCATAAATTCATGTAATTCTATCAATTCATGCTTGATTTCGTATAATCTTCTTTCATAATCCGAAACCCACATCATAACTTGGAAAAACATGAGGATCACATGGGTTCATGGAGAATCATAAAAAAATCACGAGATTAACTAAATTCATGCATCATAGATCATAAATCAATAAATTAGATCAATAATTAGGATAACCCATAACATAGAAGAAAACCCTTACTCAATTGGGGATTTCTAAATTTCAAAATAGGAGAATTTGGGAACTCCGTGAATGGAAGGAATCCATGGATGAAAACTATCATACCTTAATGCCAATTGCTTAACTTCAATCTAGAAATTAGAGACTTGACTTGAAACCCTAGGTTGATCCCCTTCTTCTTCAAGCTTTCTAGAGAGAGAAATATTCAAAGAGGAAGAGTTATTCTTGTGTAAATTTGAGAGAATGATTTTCAATTGGGATATTTTAAAATTAAAATACTTATATAGGGGTTTTAGTGAAGGGTGAAACGACATAGTATTATGATAAAAGAATTAGGAAAAGACCCAATTGCCCCTAAAAATAACTACCGACCCTCGAACCACGGCCTGACCGATGGTCCGTTGGTCAAACCATGGATTGTCCTGCTAGTTCGTCGTTTGGATCACAGGCTAAGATCTGAGGCCTCGATTGACGAACCTTGTCCATGGACCGTGGGTCCTACGATGGTCTTTTGGTCCCGATCGTGGATCTCGACCTTCGATCTTGAAATTTCTCTAAGTTTGAAACTTACCTACGGCTTGTGGACTGATTTATGGACCATTCTGGTGAACCGTTGAAAATTACAGAAAACTTGACAATTTTAGAAAACTAACTGGTCACCCACGGACCACACCTAGGTATGTGGGTCACTCCACGGGCTATGGATGGCCTCTGTTATTACTGCACCAGATTTATCTAAAAACCTGAATTAGCTTCCTTTTTGAATCTGAGGTGTTACATTATCTCCTCAATGGGATCATTCGTCCTCGACTGAAATTCAAGGCATCATAGGTAAGGTAGGAACTTTAACCTAACATCCCAACATGCATGCAATCACATAAATTATAACACTTCGAAAACTAGCAGGCTAGACTAGAGCTTAACATAAGGGTTAGAGTCGTAAGCGTACCTTCCCATACCTAAAAATATAGGGTTTCGTGTTAAAGCATCAAGGTACGACCCCAAGGACCAACCATGGGTCCTTGAGGAAGACCCTGAAAAATGGCCTGGACAGTGACCCATGAGGGGGACCTACGCCCCGTAGGTCCATCCACTCCCGTGGGTGGGCGTGGATCAAGGCCCCGGGACCCAAGTCCCAGAACCAAACCACGGTTCACCAGTGTACCACCCCAGAAAATTTCCAAACTAAGACTCGAACCGTTGTTCGTAGTTAGTGATATTTTTACCAAGGAATTTAAATTTTCTTAAGTATTAAGATCAGGTCACTAGATGTAGCACCTTGATTTCCAAAAAGAACTAAATTGGAAATAGCAAAATCTAAAATTTTGCAAGTTATGCTTAAGTTATGAGTTTTGGGTCAACTTAAAAAGATAATAAATCTAAGTACAAGATGCGTTAGGTGGGCTAAAAGGTGTCCAATGAAAGGTCTTTGAATTATCTTTCCAACCCCATCGAGTTTTCTAAGTTTCGAGTTCGGATGAGTGAGATATGCCCTTTTGAAGTCAGGCTGTCCAAATAAGGAAAGTTACCCGAAAATAGTATGGGGTATTTTGGTCTTTTCCTTACCCAATCAGATTTAATTCATTTTTAGTAAGGTTTTAAGGGTCTAATCCTATTAGGTTCAGTTTTATAATCCTAATATACACCTAGGGTTTTAGTTGAGAGTTCAAGTAGAGAAAAGAAGAGAAAAGAGGAGAAAAGAGGAGAGGATCAAAGCATTTGTTGAGAGTCTTGCGTTTTGTTGCGGATTTTCGCCATTGGTTTAATCCCTAAGAGGTATGTAAGATTTCATAGTGTTGGGTTTGTTCACCCACACGTGAATCATGTTATTTTCAGTGAAATTGCATTCTTGAAGTTGAAGGATTAGAGTTCTTGATGAGTTCTTGATAAGTGTTCTTGAAGTTTCCTTATCAATTAAGTTTTGATGTAAGATTTTACTTGGGTCAACTTCAAACCACCATATATCCTAGAATATAAAGAGTTACATGTTGCATAACCTATCCAAATAAAGGTATTTGAATCTACTTTCCCACGCCACCAATTTCACGTCAATCCAATTTATGAGTAAAAAGTTATGACTATGTTAGTAACCTATACAGTGTTGTTACGAATTAGCCGACGGAAAAACATTAAAAAGGATTGTTTTTGTTTTTTTATACCTCCAAGAAAACCCTAATTGAATTTATTGACTAATAAAAGGCTCAAAACAATCAGATTTTCATCTTCACTAATGAAAATCATAATTCTTGGCCACAGAGATTTCAAGAAACTAATTTCAAAAATCTCAAAAAATATTTTCTTGACCGTTTATCTTCAAGCTAGGGTTTCAAGACTTCTAATCAAGTTCTTCTTCAAGATTCTTCAAGAACCTTGTTCTTCCAGGTATGTAAGACTATCATAGTGTTGGACTATTTCGTCCTCATGCCCTACATATACTTTCAAATCAGTAAAAGAGAAATCTAGGATTCTACTCCTAGATTTGAGTATTTTTGAGATAATTTGTTTTGAGTTCTTGAGTTCATGTTTCTTTTAAAAATTATATTCCTAATTATAGAGTTTCTATATTTTTATTGAGATCCTTGAGTCGATTTGTTCATGTCTATAATTCAGCATGAACCCTATTTTGAGTTAGAAGTCTTGAGAAGTTTTTCAAAGCCAACACTTGAGTTTTAAACAGATTTTTGAGGAAGTAAGTAGGAGAATGAAAAGAGTCATATACATGAGTTCCTTATTGATATTTTTACCCTTGAGTCGAGTCGTCCATGCCCATAACTTCTGCATGAACTCCATCAATTGAGTATCATTGAGAGGAGTAGTATCTTCAAGTTCTAAGTCTTGAATATTGAGTTCCTAATCCCCTTTAAGATTATATTTATAATCATGGGACTATTAAATGTTACCCATGATGTCCTTGAGTTGAATTGTTCATGCCCATAATTCCGCATGAACCCTATAAGTCGAACAATCTTGAGATGAGAAGTATCTTTGAGTCCTTGAGTTGAGCAGTTCATGCTCATAATTCCGCATGAACCCTCTGAGTTGAGCATTCTTGAAATGAGTAGTATCATTGAATTTCTTGAGTTCCAAGTATTGAGTTCTACCTATGGTTATTGAAAACCTTGCGTTGAGTCGTTCACGTCCATGATTCGGCATGAACCATATTTTAAGAAGTCTTTCACAAACATTTTAACTTTGTTTTAAGACTTAAGCTTTGAGTTGAGTAAAGAGTAAGAGTAAAGTTATTTTCATAAAGTGATATACGGGAATTAAGTATTCGCAAGAGTAAATGTTTTCACATTTAAAAGAGGAGGAAACTGAGATTTCCAAAAGAGTTTTGAGCAGTTTGAGTAACATCTCTTTTTAGAGAGATTTTGAGTAATAATATCAAACCATAGAAAGAGTTATGTTTTTAAACATATGAGCCGAGTATTTTGGAAGTAGTATCAAGCACCGATATGGGGATGAGTTTGGGTTCAGATAACTCACGTCTTCATAAACCATGTAGCCATCATGGGTAGTAAAGGATCATACTTTTTAGATGATTCCTTAAGTGATTTTTAGCATAGACTAGTGGATCCACTTAGTTAAGCCGTTCAATATGACGGCAAAGTATAGGACAGTTCTGGCAGCGTGGGCAAGACGATGTATCATCACTTAGGCTCATAGTGGTGGTTGTCGGTTAGAGAAACTCCCACAGAGTTAGATTATATTTTATTACATATAAATTTAGTTGTTATTGTATTCTTCAATACACTAAGTTGATTTCTATTGTTTTAAAAGCCATATATTGCATGTGTATTGTTGCTTTATATTGAGTTGAGTATCCAGATCGTTGAGTACCCAGAGTGGAGTATCATATCTTTGGGTTGAGTATCTAATATGTGAGTTGAGTATCTTATTCTTTAGTACTTCTAGTTGAGTAAGTTGAGTAGTTTTGAGTATTCCTTGAGTTGAGTAAGTTTGAAAAGAGGTAAGTATGTTTTTTTTTTATCAAGTTCAAGATTATGCTTATGTTTTAGAATTCCCCTTACATGCTCGTACATTCCACGTACTGAGCCATTTGGCCTGCATCCTTTCATGATGCATATACATGTACTCAGGGTCATCAACATGAGCTTTGTTGATACCACATGCAGTTCGAGTTAGTTATGGTGAGCCTCCTTGCTTCCAGAGGATTTCATTTAACTTTCAGTTATATCAGTTGTTAGAATGTCGTGGGTCTTGTTCCAACTTCTATCATTGTCAGTTAGAGGCTTCATAGATAGACAGTAGAGTTTCAGAAGTCTGTTAATCTATTTTGTTAAATGTTTTAAAGACTTAAGTTGCCTATTTTTGGCGAGTTCAATAATTTATTTTTATTAAGAGTTTTCTTTTGAGTTAAAGCTTGTATTTAAGTTTCATGAATTTTATTCAATTTTTAAGCTTTTGCATGCTTGAGTTAATTTTCCGCTTGTAGTCATTCAGGATGAGGGTTCGCTTGGGGACCAACAATGGTTCTTGAGTTCCGGCCATGTCTAGGGTGTAGACTCGGGTCATGAGAACCAGCACGGGCCATGGGTCCAACAACGGTTCATCAATGGTGGGTCGTGGGTGAGGCCTGAAACTGCTTTTTAGTAGTTAAGATTAGGGGCACTTTGGCGTTTTCTGAAATTAATTAGTTATTAAGTGACTTATTTTAACACTAAATTAGACTAACTATATAAGGTTTTTAAGTCGCAAAATTAAGTCATCCAAGCCATTATTCTAGAAATCCCAAAAGAACTCAGCCTCACCAAACATTCTCTCTCTAAAACTCCCAGGAAGAAGAAGAGGAAAGTTGAAACTAGGGTTTGAAGGGAACAAGGATTTATACTCAATTTTGTTGGAGATTCATACCTAAGGGATGGTAGTCCTTCATCCATGGATAGTCTTCATCCATGGAGTCCCTCCAAATCCAATTTCAAAACTAGTAATTTCCCCAAAAGCTAGGGTTTGACTCCAAGTCATGGATTCCTTTCTAAAAATGATTTTAATTACTTTATTTTAGCATTTAATTGATGATTTATTATGGTTTTATGTTTAAATCCCCCAAGAATCGATGAAATCCCCATATTCCCAATTTATGACCTTGTGATGTGGGCGAATTGATGAAAGAAGGATATTATGAGATTATGCTTGTAGTAATTGAGTTATTTGAATCATGTTATTATCCATGTCTAATTTAGTAATTCTAGATGTGTTGATGGAATGTTATTCTTGATCCTTGAAGGGTAAAGTATGAGAATTTGGCATGATTATGAGATTTATTTGTATGCTTTAAGAACACTTTGAGAGTAAAGTGATTATGATTATAATCTAGTTGTTGTGTTGTTGAAAGGTTATAATCATATACACACTTATGTATGAATATGCTATGATGTGAAATGTTTTCTCACAATATGATGATTTTAAGGTTGAAAGGCTATTCTCACCTATTGAATCTAGGAGCTATCTTATGAATTATGTTGGATTGAGTGTCAAGACACTCTTCCATGAATATGAACTTAAGTCAAGACTTAATAAGTATTCCATGGGAATTAATGCTTAGCACTGAGTGGATATTTATATGAGATGGAAGCCCTCACTATAGTAAAGACTGGGTTTCTAGGATCAATCTCTTAGGATGGAAGCCCTCACGATAGTAGAGGCCGGGTGTCTAGGACCAATCCCCTTGTCCTACAAACTATGTGGCCTCATAGGTCTTTATCTAGTGGATCTACCTAAGTTAAGAGTATGGTTCTACTTTAGGTAAGTAACACAACCCCTTTTCAGTGTGGGATAGACACCGAATTCCATGTTAAGCTTACATGGTCAATGTCGGTTGAGGCTTATCCCACTATGTTAGTATGGACAAGAATATGAATTATGGATTATAGCTACTCAAGAAGTTCCACTCAGTATGGGTGAGATTATGGGATCTTATTCATGCATTGCACAAGTATGCTTTGAGGTTATTTATGGTATGTTCCTCTTATGGTATGATGATCTATTAGTTGATTATGCTTATGACTTATGCTTCTCCATTAGCTTCAAAATGATGCTTTAACGTAGTAAAGTACATGCATTCAACTAAAATGTCCCTTTTAGCATGTTTTCATGGTTTTATGCATGGCTATTGTACTTAGTGTATTTTTGTACTAACCCATATTTTCCTACACTTGGGGGGGTCCGGTTCTCAAGGTAATCCCCATTGTGGCTAAGCTTGGATTTTCTCATTCATCCTAGCTTGTTGGTGAGTCCTCATGACTCGAGGATGGATGCTTTCACTTAGTAGTTTCATTCTTGTATTTCCTTTCGAATTATATTGTATGGGTTGTGTCCCTATTTAATTTAGATGGCTATATTGAGACAAGTCTAGACTTCCGCTTTCCTTATTGAAAATTTTGGACTTGAAAAACGTTTTTAATCTTTTTTGTTCTATGCTTATGTTATGATATGCTAACTTGCTTACATGGTGCCTTTCCGGGTCCTATGTTCCTTGTTTCATCTAGAGGGTACCCCTAGGTCGTGACAAACTTGGTAATCAGAGAACAACGTTTAGAATGATTCTAGGATGATGTCTCATAAGCCACGTCTAGTAGAGTCTTGTTCATAAGTGTGAAGCGCACCACATTTGTGAATGAGAGGCTACAAGATGATTAGGAAACTATGGTTGTTTCATTACTCTTAAGTCGTGCCATAGAGTTTAAATCTATAAAATTCCTCTCCTAATTCTTCTGTTGTGTCTTCAAGATATGAATACATCAAGGGCTAACTCTAGTTGAATGGAGGGTGACAATGTGAATAAAGAATCTTCTCAAGCTAATTAAGCTTCGATTAATCCTTTGGCTATGTCGGATGTGGAGGTTAGGTTGGATTTTCAAATGTTCGCTCAAGCTTTGACGACTCAAGCTCAAGTTGTGACGGCTCAGGCGAATAGAGATGTTGTGACTCATGTGAATCCTAATGTGAATTCGGCTGCTTCATGGGTTAGGGATTTTTCTAGAATGAACCCTCCCAAATTTCAAAGCTCCAAAGTGGAAGAGGATCCTCAAGAATTTGTGGAACATATTTATAAAGTAGTTGATATTATGGGGGTGACTTCGGTAGAGAAAGCGGAGTTGGCCGCTTACCAATGGAAAGGTGTTGCTCAAGTGTGGTATAATTAATGGAAGAGAAATAGCCCAGTATGAGTGGGTCCTATAAAGTGGGAGGTGTTTAAATCGACTTTTCTTGATTTATTCTTTCCCCGAGAGTTGAGGGAAGCTAAGGAGGAAGAGTTCATCAACCTTCATCAAGGAAGCATGAGCGTTAAAGAGTATGCACTAAAGTTCACTCAATTGTCCAAGTATGCTCCAACTATGGTGGAGGATTTGAGGGATGAGATGAGTAGGTTTTTGACGGGTGTGTCCGACTTGGTTGAAGAAGAATGTCGTACAACAATGCTCCATCATGACATGGATATCTCAAGGCATATGGTATACGCTCAACAAACTGAGTCGTCAAAACTCAAGAAAAAGAATAGAGAGGTAAAAAGAGCTAGAACCGGTGATGGGAACTTCTACAATGCTAGGTTCGATTGACAAGGTCAACAAAGGATCTTTTAGTGCTCCAAGGGTCAACACAGATACAGTTTCCAACCCTAAACCTCAAGGAGGTAATAGTGGTAGTTCTTATGTCGCTAGGCCTAATTGTGAAAAATGTGGAAGAAAACATGATGGTAAGTGCCTAATTGGCTCGGATGGTTGATATGAGTGTGGATAGAATGGCCACAAGATGAGAGATATTCCGATGCTCATGGCCAAGGGAAGAGAAGGCAAGCAAGCTCCTCCTAGTGGTTTAAACTCCAATGCCCCAAAGCAAACCCGTTTTTATGCTATTCAATCCTGAGGCGACCAAGAGAGCTCCCCAGATGTTGTGACTGGTATGTTAAAAGTATTTCATATTGCTGTATATGCCTTGTTAGATCCCGGTGCTAATTTGTCCTTTGTGACACCTTATGTGGCCATGAAGTTTGATATGCTCCCCGAAGGGTTATTAGACCTTTTTTTGGTTTCTACCCTAGTTGGTGATTCAGTGGTGGCTAAGAGGCTCTATAGAAGGTGTCCTGATTTTTTCACGACCCAAGGGTACCCCCTAGACGTAACATGGCACATGAGACCTTGGAAGGCACCATGTAAGAAACTTAGCATATCATAACATAAGTAAAGAACAATAAAGAGTAAAACACATTTAAGTCCAAATATCTTGATAAATGAAAGCGGTAGTCTGGACTTGTCTCAATTTTCCATCTACTACAATAGTTCAAATGAAAGGGGCATAGCCCATACAACATAGTTTGGAAATGAAATACTAAAATGAAACTCAAAGTGAAACTCCCATCCTCAAATTATGAGGACTCCACAAGCAAGGAGAATAGTCGAATCCAAACTTGAACCAAATGGATATCGCCTTAAGAACCGGACCCTACACTTTGTGAAAAATGTAGAAGAAATATGGGTTAGTACAAAAATGCACTAAGTATGATACCCATGCATAAAATCATGAAAACATGCTAAAAACAACATTTTAGTTGAATGCATGCAATTTCTAAGTTAAAACCTCATTTAGAAGATTATGGAAGAGCGTAAGTCATAAGCATGTTCATTACGTAAATACTCACATCATAAGAGAACCATATCATTTGTACCCTCAAAGCATACTTGTGCAATGCATGGATAAGATACCATAATCCTACCCAAGCTAAGTAAAGCTTATTGAGTAACCATCATTCATATTTCATGTTCTTGTTCATAGTGGGAATAAGCCTTAACCGACATAAACCATATGAGCTTAATGTGGAATCCGGTGTCATGACCCACACCGAAAAGAGTGTCCTACTTGCCTAAGCTAGAACTAACATGTATTAGCTTTTAGGTGTATCCACTAGCTAAAGACCTATGCATGCACATAGTTATGGGATAGGGAGATTGCTACTAGAAACCCGGACTTAACTGGCGTAGAAGGTTTCCATCTCATGAGTTACATATTTTGGGAACCCATAGTTAATTGGCATATAAAGAACCCATTTGGGAAGCCGGACTCACTGAAGTAAAAGCTTCCATCTCATGTACACTATCCAGTTGGTGCGAAGAATAATTCCCATTAAGTTCATATTTAGTCTTAACTCAACTTCATGTTTATGGAATAATGTCTTAACACTCAATCCAACATACTTCATAAGATAGCTCATAGATTAAATATGTGAGAATAGTCTTTCCACCTTAGAATCATCATATTGAGAGAAAACCTTTAACATCATATTCATTATGTGTTTATGAGAATGACCTTTCAATCAACACAACAATTAGATTATAATCATGTTCATAAAGCATATACAATGAGTCCACAATCATGTAGAATTATCATATTTTACCTCTCTTGGGTTAAGGATCACATTCCATCCAAAACCTTTAGATTTACTGCATTAGATATGGATAATGACATGATTAAATTAACTAAATTACTACAAGCACAATCTCATAGTATTCTTGCTTCATCAATTCACCCACATCACAAAGGTATAAATTGGAAAAAAGGGATTTCTTGGGTTCTTGGGGAATTCATCATAAATCAACAATAAATCATCAATTAAATCATAATCCATCATAAATCAACCATTAAAACCATTTTTGGGAAGAACCCATAAGATTGAAGTCAAACCCTAACTTTTTGGGAAATCAGTAGTTTAGAAATTGACTTTAGAGGGGCTCCATGGATGAAAAATATACATGGATGAAGGACTACCATACCTTAGGTGAAGAAATTCAACGGATTGGAGTGGAAAAGCCTCTTTCTTCAAACCCTAGCTTGATTCTCTTCTTCTTCTTCTTCCTTGGAGTTCTAGAGAGAAGATTTTGTGGAAAATTGGTTTTGATTTGGGAAGTTGGTAGTTATGATTTAGATGACTAAGATTAGGGACTTAAAAAACTTATGTAGTTAGTTTAATTAAGTGTAAAACGGTGTCACTTAACATTAACTTAAAAAGGAAAATCCTTTACTACCTCTCAATTAATTCCCAAAACCCAACTTTCAAGCATGACCCAGGACCCCCTCACCTACGGACCGTGGTTGGACGCACAATTCGTGCTGGTGAAGTGTGGGTCGAGGTTTTGGGGCTTGTTTATGTGATATTGACCTATGGTTGCCTACCCACGGGGCTTTGGTTGACCCACGAGGCGTGGGTGCCCTTCTTGGGTCACTGCCAGGCAGCCTCTAGGAGGCTTTTCCTCAAGGACCCATGGTTGGTCCTTGGGGTTTAAACCTTGACGTTCTTGCAAGAAAACATAGATTTTAAGGTACGTACGTTCAAGGCTCTAACCTAACGTCAAGCTCTAGCTAAGCCTACTAGTTTCCGGAGTGTTACAATATCTCCCCCTTGGGAACATTCGTCCTCGAATGATGATCTAGACACCTTACGAAAATAAAGACTCAAGACTAGCAGCCCATCATGCATGAAACATCAAAATAATGCACAATTTAAAGGAGGAAACATCAACGCCATCTCTAAACATAATCAATGCAGTACAAGGGAGTAGGAACTACATCTAACACTCCAATGTACATGAAGCTCAATATTTCTCATAGTCATAGGAGGAACTACCTTCTCCAACTAAAATGTTCCTCAACACAACATCATGGAGCCAATATGCAATTACTCCCAAAAGCATGGAGCCAATATGCAATTACTCCCAAAAGCATACTAAAGCATGTTCATCAACACATCTCATGAAGTCAAATAGGCAACTCATACCAAATGCACAACAACATGAGGAACATAAATCATGAAAACTCATTTTCTCACTAAACATGAATTTCATAGGCAACATGCATAACATAAGGAAATCATGGAAAATCTCATATAACACACATGACCTCCAAAACACCAAAACACCAAAACTCCAGAGGAACTAATTATAGGAGAAAGGCCCAAAATAATCCCTCATCTTTGGGTTAAGACTCAAAGTCATCCTTGAGTTTTCACATGGAGCATTAATAGTCCCTCATGTTTGCAATATTGGTGCACTTTTGGTCCTCCTTCAAAATTTTGCCTATTTTTTAACATTGATTTTATTCATAATTAATGTATGAAATGTTTAATCGTCATTTTATATATTTAGTAGAAATAATAACTACATGTGAGAGATTGTGAGAAGAAAACACCTTATTTTGTTTAGTAGAAATCGTATTGCAGGTAAAGTTGAGAGGTTCATCACGACGATTTCACGTACAATAGTACATATTTTTGTTTTCTTGCAATGTCATACGTTAAAATGTTCTCAGTTTAGCTGCAGTAATATTTATACTGAACAGAACAAGGTGTTCTTCTTCTCACCTTCTCTCATATAGAGTTATTATTTATACTAAATATATAAAAAGACGATGGGATATTCCTTACATAAAATTATGAACAAAATTAATGTTAAAAAATAGGCAAAAGTTTAGGAGAGGACCAAAAGTGCACCAATATTGCAAACATTAGGGACTATTAGTGCTCCATGTGAAAACTCAAGGATGACTTTGAATCTTAACCCAAAGATGAGGGACTATTTTGGGCTTTCTCTCAACTAATTACCTCAAGCTTGAATAGGAGTAGAAGGAAAGAGATGAGGATATCGGGACTTCATATTGGCCTCGGCCTCCCATGTAGCACCCTCAACTAAATGATTCCTCCATAAAACCTTTACGGAAGCTATTTCCTTGTTTCTCAATCTCTTGACTTGCCGGTCTAGGATCTCTACCGGGACCTCTTCATAGGAAAGGCTTTCATCAATTACCAACCCTTCTAGGGGAATAATGGATACCACATCTCCAATACACTTCTTAAGCTTATAAACATGAAATATTGGATGAACTGGAGCCAACTCATTTGGCAAGTCCAATTCATAGCCAACTTTCCCAATACGCTTCAAAATTTGATATGGGCCCACATATTGGGGACTAAGTTTCCCTTCTTGCCAAACCTCATCACACCTTTCATAGGTGAGATTTTCAAATAGACCCAATCATTAACTTCAAATTCTATATCCCTTCTCCTCACATCGGCATAAGATTTTTGTCTACTTTGAGCCATTCTCAACCTCTCTCTAATGAGCCGAATTTTCTCAATAGCCTCAAAAACCGATTCGGGACCAGTAAGAGCAATATCACCTACCTCAAACCAACCAACCGGAGACCTACATCTCCTACCATACAAGGCTTCAAAGGGGCCATACCGATACTTGAGTGTTGACTATTATTGTAGGCAAACTCTATTAGTGGAAAGTGGTCATCCCAATTAACCTTGAAATCTATAACACATGCCCTCAACATGTCCTCTAAGGTCTGAATGGTACGTTCCACTTGACCATTTGTTTGAGGGTGAAAAGTTGTGCTAAGTTTCACCTTAGTACCAACCTTTTTTGGAATGACTTCCAAAAGTGTTAAGTAAATTGAGTACCCCGATCCGAAATATAAGATAAAGGTACCCCATGCAACTTCGCTATCTCACTTATGTACAACTTGGCATAGTCTTCCGCCGAATGAGAAGCCTTAACGGGAATAAAGTGGTCTGATTTTGTCATCCTATCTATAATGACCCAAATAGAATCATGTTGCCTTTGAGTGCGAGGAAAATCCAAAATAAAGTCCATATTCACATCTTCCCACTTCCAAAATTGGAATAGGAATATTTTGTGACAAGCCTCCCAGCCTTTGATGCTCAACCTTAACTTGTTGACAATTAGGACATTTGGCTACAAATCCCGCAATATCTCTGTTCATACCATTCCACCAATAGACTTCCCATAGATCACAATACATCTTGGTGGCTCCCGAATTAATAGAATATCGAGAACTATGAGCCTCCTATAAAATTTCCTCCCTCAACCCATCCACATCCGGAATACATAATCGACCTTGGTACCTAAGTACCCCATCTCCCTCTTGGGAGAAAGCGTCAACGGACTTCTTTAGTACCGATTCTTTCAATTCAACTAATATAGGATCAAAGTTTTGTTTAGAATTTACATCCACCACAAAGGACTATTCGGAGCCATTATAAACCATTATATCACCCTTGGTGAAATGCACTAGTTGGACACCTAACCGGGCCAATCTATGCACATCATGAACCAATTCTTTCTTTTCATCTTCTAGATGAGCCACACTACCCATGGACAATTTACTAAGTGCATCTGCTACCACATTAGCCTTGCCGGGGTGGTAAAGGACACTCATGTCATAATCATTCAAAAATTCTAACCACCTTATTTGTCATAGATTCAAGTCCTTTTGACTAAACACATATTGGAGACTCCTGTGATCGGTGAAAACATCCACATGTACTCCGTACAAGTAATGTCTCCATATTTTCAAGGCAAATAGTACCGCTGCTAATTCAATATCATGGTCGGACAATTCTTCTCATGGAATTTAAGTTTCCTTGAAGCATAGTCAATCACTTTACCGTTTTTCATGAGGACACATCCCAAACCCACTCTAGAGGTCTCATAATATACAACAAAACCATACGTACCCTCTGGTAAGGTCAACACCGGAGTGGAAGTAAGTTTATCTTTCAACTCTTGGAAGCTTTTCTCACAAGCCCCCGACCACTCAAACTTAGCTTTCTTTTGAGTCAAATCCATCAACGGAGAAGCAATGGAGGAAAACCCCTCAACAAACCTCCTATAGTAAAAGTCCAAACCCAAAAAACTTCTAATGTCGAAATGAGTTAGAGGTCTAGGCCAACTCTTGACCGCATCCATCTTCTTAGGGTCTACCTCAATACCTTTGCTTGACATAATATGATCAAGGAAAGCTAAATATCTCAACCAAAATTCGCACTTGCTAAACTTCACAAAAAGTTGTTGATCCTTAAGAACTTGCAACATAATTTTTAGATGGTACATATGTTCATTCTCACTCCTTTAATAGATCAAAATAGTATCGATAAATACAATAAAAAACTTGTCTAGGTATTGCGTAAGCACTCTATTCATTAAGTCCATAAATGCGGCCAGGGCATTTTTCAACCCAAATGACATACCAACAAATTCATAGTGACCATACCGGGTCCTAAAGTACGTCTTGGGAATATCAACACCTCTCACCCTTAGTTTGTGATAACCCGAATGAAGGTCAATTTTGGAGAAGTAGCTAGCCCTTTGAAGTTGATCAAACAAGTCATCAATTCTCGGAAGGGGATATTTATTCTTGATGGTCACTTTGTTCAATTGATGATAATCAATGCACCTTCTAAGAGACCCATCCTTCTTTCTAACAAACAACACCGGAGCACCCCATGGAGAGATACTCGGTTGGATAATACCATTGTCTAAAAAATCCCTTAGTTGCCTTTTCAACTCTTTTAACTCCGCCAGAGCCATTCTATAGGGAGGAATGGAGATAGGTTGCGTATCCGGTAAAACATCAATACCAAAATCTATTTCCCGCTCGGGAGGAATATCGAGTAAGTCATAGGGAAAAACTTCCAAAACTCATTCACTACTGGAACCGCTAGAGAAGGGGTTTCAGACTCAACATCCTTCACCCTACAAGATGGTAAATATACTTTGGAGATCATTTTCCTAGCTTTAAGGAAAGAAACAAATTGACCTCTAGAGATAGAATTTCCCCCCTTCCACTTTAAGATAAACTCATTTGGAAATTGAAATCTAACCACCCGAGTCCTACAATTAATAGAGGCATAACATACATGCAACCAATCCATACCCAAAATCACATCAAAGTCTAACATGTCTAACTCCACTAAATTCACCAAAGTGACTTTATGAGACAAAGAAATGGGACAACTTCTATAAACATTCTTAGCCACCATGGAATCACCAATCGGGATAGAAATTGAAAAAGGCTTTAATAACACTTCGGGGAGTATTTCAAACTTCATGGCCACTAAAGGTGTCACAAAGGACAAAGTAGCACCGACATCTAATAAGGCGTATACATCAATAGAAATACTTTTAACATACCGGTCACCACATCTGGGGAGCTCTCTTGGTCATCTCGAGATCGAAGAGCATAAAAGTGGTTTTTCTTTTGGGCATTGGAGTCTGAACCGCTTGGAGGATCTTGGTTGCCCTCTCTTCTTTGAACCTTAAGCATTGGACAATCTCTCATTATATGACCAATCTTCCCACAACCATAGCGACTATCCGTGCCAACTAGGCACTTACCATTATATTTCTTACCGCACTTAGCACAAGTAGACCTAGTCATAGAAGAACCACAACTATTACCTCCTTGAGGTTTGGGGTTAGGCACCCTATCCTTGTTGACCCTTGGAGAAGCACTAGAGAAACCTTGGTTGGAAAGCCTTTGTTTGAACTTTTGTTGATCTTGTCCGTCGGACCTAACATTGGAGAAGTTTCCATCACCGGTTCTAGCTCTTTTCACTTCCCTATTCATTTTCTTGAGTTTTTGCTCCTTAATTTGTTCGGCATAGATCATGAGACGTGAAATGTTCATACTAGGGATAAGAATTGATGAACAACATTCATTGACTACCAAGTCAGACATTCTCATAAAAAAATTATTCATCTTAGCCCTCGAATCTGCCACTATGGTTGAAGCATATTTGGATAGTTGGGTGAACTTTATAGAATAATCTTTCACACTCATACCCCCTTGTCGAAGGTTTATGAATTCTTGCAGTTTCGTTCCCTCAACTCTAGGGGAAAGAATCTATAAAGAAACTCCGATTTGAACAATTCACATCCTATTGGGCCCGCTCCTACGAGTCTCTCACCTTTCCATTGTTCATACCAAACTTGAACCACATCTTTTAGTTGGTAGGCGGCAAACTCCGCCTTCTCCTCCGAAGATACCGCATAGCATCAAGCACCTTGCAAACTTCATAAATAAATCTTTGGGGATCCTTTTCCATTTTGGAGCCAAGAAACTCGTGAGGGTTCATTCTTGCAAAATCCCTCAATCTAGAAGCCATGGAATTCATATTAGGGTTCACATGAGTCCCAACATCTCTATTGTCTTGGGCCGTCATGGATTGATCCAACATTAGAAAAGCTGGCCTAACCTCTACATTCGTCATAGCCAGAGGATTAATTGGATCTTGATTATATTGAGGAGCTTGATTACCTTGAAGATATTCCTCATTCACATTGTCACCCTCCATTCTTCTAGCGTTAGACCTTCGTGTACTCATTTCCTGAAGACATAAGAGAAGGATTAGGATAGGGACTTTTATAGAGTTAAACTTTAAGGCACGACTTAAGAGTAATGAAACAAGTGAAATTTCCTATCACCTTATAGCCTCTCATTCATAAATATGACGCGCTTCACACTCATGAGTAAGACTCTACTAGACGTGGCTTATGAGACATCATCCTAGAATCATTCTAAACCTTGTTCTCTGATTACCAAGTTTATCACAACCCAAGGGTACCCCTAGACGTAAGATGGGGGATTCAAGCATGGTCTTGAGGTAGGTGATGGTTTGATTTCATATTTGTGTGATGTATGTGGGTATTTGCTTCATTGTAATGCATGTGTGTATGTGAATGTAGTATTATTGATCAGACTTAATGTAAATGAGTATGAATGAAAGATTGTATGCCATGAATATACATTTGATTGTATGATTTTGAGAATGTACAATGTGATTGTGATTGTGGTATGATGAATGGACCGAGTGTCACGTTCTGACACACTAACAGGGATGGGGTGCCACGTTCCGACACATATATTGGATTGGGTGCCACGTTCTGACACATATATTGGATCGGGTGTCACGTCCGGCACACTAATTGGGATCGGGTACCACGTTCCGGTACATTAAAAGTTTGGGTATGGATTCCATGAGAGGACCATTGAATTGAGAATGTGGAATTGTACATTGCTATTAAACTGATAACCAATGTGTATATGAATTCTGAACATGTCATGTTTACTATGTTGTAACTACTTGTATATGTTGTGCTTACTAGAATAGCCACGTGATCCTACCAGTACAACGTGGTTATGTACTGGTACTGCACTTGCTCTTTAATTTTTGAGTACAGGGAATCTTCATGCGTCTACTGACAGACCTCATCTAGGAGATAAATGATTAATCGAATACAAGAGTGAGTCAGTTCTTTCAGGCTGCCATGAGTTCTATATGTTTTAGTGCACTCTCTTCAGACTCACACTTTCTAGTTAGATATTCGTATGCTTAATTGGGTTTTACCCATTTCCTTTAGACTTGTTAAACCTTAGAGTTTTGGTACATTGACTTTTAGGTTCTAGGGAATAGTTCCGAAATGTTTTAGTAATGATTGTTAGATTTTTGGAGCTCATGGGAACTCTATTTGATTGTTGCATTTAAACCCGCTTCCATATCTTTAAATGTGTATTTCTTGGGTTAGCTAATTAGTATTAATGGTTCTCCAACCGGAGGGTTAGTGTGGGTGTCAGAGGATCTGGGTCGTGACAAAGTTGGTATCAAAGCCCTAGGTTTATTGATCTCGGTATACCAAAATAAGTGTAGTAGAGTCTTGCGGAATGATACGTAGACGTCTTTAATTTTTTTGAGAGGCTATAGGACTTTAGGAAATATCTCTGTTTTCTCTTGCCTCCTTTTTGTGCTATAACTTGATTCCAATTGGTATCTGGCGATCTAAATTGATATCTAATTTCCTTCACTCTTCTGTCCGCTAATGGTTAACACTCGCTTCAATGGTATCAGGACCGTAGCTCTCGTCAATTAGCCTGCTGAGGAGTCTGCAACAAGAGGTCAGGGTCGAGGCAGGGGTATCCCTCCCTTAGACCCAGTGTTAGCTCAACAGATTATGTCTTACTTGAAAGGATTGGTTGGTCCTGAAGTTCTTCCCACACTTCAAGCAACTCAAACTCCCGTCAATCCCGCTATTGCTATCACTATCCCCAAGTTGGGTGGAACTATAGGTAATGATTCTTTCATTTGTCCTTTGTTGGGTCCGGTTATGACTGGTAATGAACACAAAATGTTGACCAAGTTTCTGAAACTGAAGCCTCCGGTATTCTGTGGTTCTGAGAGTGAGGACGCCTATGAGTTCATCTTAGATTGTTATGAGAGGCTGCATAAGTTGGGTATTGTCCATCAACATGGAGTAGAGTTTGTGACTTTTCAACTTTAAGGTGAGGCTAAGAAGTGGTAGAGAGTTTATGTGGAATGCAGATTGTCAGCTTTACCTCCACTCACTTGGACCCAGTTTCATGCTCTATTCTTGGAGAAGTTTGTACCCCGGACTTTGAGAGATCACAAGAAGGATGAATTCATAGATTTGATGCAGGGTGATATGACTGTAGCTGCTTATGAGGCTAAGTTCCATGGCTTGCCTAGATATGCTACCCAGTTGGTAAGTGTTGAGGAAGAGAGGATTCGTGTGTTTGTCAAAGGATTGAACCCCGAACATCAAGTATTGTCTGTTCACAAAACTTCTACAGGAAAAAGCTTCCATGAGGTGACCGACTTTGTGAAGAAGGTAGAAGGCTAAGGCATTGGCTAAGAAACCTAAGAGCACATGCAACTTCCAGTTTCCTATTCCAGAAGTTCAGGAAGGCAGACACTTGCAGCCCGGCAAACTACTTGGGAACTTCACCTCAGAATATGATTCAGGATAGCCAGGGAGTAGCACCTTCGGTGGGCAGCAGACCATCTTTTGATCACACTAGTTATAATTGTGGAAAACATGGGTATATAGGAAGTGATTATCCCCAACAACATATGTTGGACCCCAAACAGCAGCAGACTAGAGCAGTGGTACCCATGGGTAATGGTAATCACAGTCGAGTACGTCCACAAGGTGGGCGAGGAGGAAATCAGCAAGGCCGTAGAGGTCGAGGAAATGGTAACGCATGAAGAGGTACGACGCAACCAGGCAGTGAAATCGCCCATCAAGATGACAAGGCTCAGTGTTATGCCTTTGTAGGCATAAGTGAGGGGGATTCTTCTGACGCAGTGATCACAGGTACTATTCTTCTTTGTGACCAGATGGGTAATATGTTATTTGATCCGAGTTCTACTTATTCTTATGTGTCCGTTCAGTTTGCCTTGGGATTTGGTATGATATGTGATGTACTTGATGCCCTCATCCATGTTTCTACCCAGTTGGAGAGTCTGTCATAGTACCCATCTCTATCGTGCTTGTCCTATCTTGTTTATGGGTTTTCAAACCTGGTCTGATTTGGTTATTTTGGATATGACTGACTTTGATATAATCTTAGGCATGAATTGGTTGTCCCCCTATTATGTTGTGCTTAATTGTAATACTAGGTCAGTGACTCTAGAAATTTCGGGTAGAGAAAAGTTAGAGTGGGAAGGGGTGTACAAGCCTAAGCCAGCTAAGATCATATCCTTCATTTGGGCTAGGAAACTGGTGAGGCAGGGTTGTTCGGCATATTTGGCTCATATTCGGGATGTTGAGGTTGAGTCCCCCTCTATTGAGTCTATTCTTGTGGGGTCAAAATTTAGAGAAGTGTTCCCTACTGATTTGTCTGGTATGCCTCCGGATAGAGATATAGATTTATGCATTGATTTAGAACCTGGAAACCACCCCATTTCCATCCTTCCGTATCGCATGGCCCCGATATAATTGAGAAAGCTTAAGGCTAAAATCCAAGAACTTCTTGATAAAGATTTTATCTGTCCTAGTGCTTCCCCATAAGGTGCTCCTGTCTTGTTTGTTAAGAAAACTGATGGAAGTATGAGGATTTGCATAGATTACCGACAATTGAATAGGGTCACAATTCGAAACAAGTACCCATTACCTTAGATAGATGATCTTTTCGACCAGTTTCAAGGTGCGTCAATTTTCTCTAAAATTGATCTAAGGTCTGGTTACCATGAGTTAAAGATTAAGCCTGAGGATGTACCCAAGATGGCATTTAGGACCCGCTATCGGCACTATGAGTTTTTAGTGATGTCTTTTGGGTTGACGAATGCGCCTATAACTTTCATGAGTTTGATGAATGGTGTATTCAAACCATTTCTGGATTCCTTTGTTATAGTATTATTGATGATATTCTAAATTATTCAAAGAGTAAGGAAGAGAATGGCGACCATCTTCGTACTGTTCTGGGTGTTCTTAGGAAACAAAAGTTGTATCCAAAATTTTCTAAGTGTGAATTTTGGTTAAATTCAGTTGCCTTTTTGGGGCATGTAGTTTCAAGGGAAGGGGTAATAGTAGATCCCCAAAAGATTGAAGTGGTTAAGAATTGGGTTTGGCCTAGCTTTGTGACTGAAGTTAGGAGTTTTATGGGGATCGCTAGCTACTCTCGTCGATTTGTGAAGAACGTTGCTTCTATTGCCACGTATCTAACAAGGTTTACCAAAAAGGAGGTACCTTTTGAATGCACTGAAAAATGTGATGAGACCTCTCAAAAGCTCAAGACTCTTTTAACCACAACACCTATTCTAGCGCTATCGGTGGAAGGTAAATATTTCATAGTTTATTGTGATGCTTCATATTCGGCTTTGGGTGCTTTGTTAATGCAAGATAAGAATGTTATAGATTTTGCATCACCGCAGTTGTGCATAAGAGGAATTACCCAACACATGATTTACAGTTGGCAGTGGTAGTGTCTACTCTTAAGATCTGGCGGCATTACCTCTATGGTGTCAAGTGTGAGGTGTTTACTGATCATTGCAGTTTAGAACATGTTTTCACCTAAAGGATATGAATTTAAGACAACAAAGGTGGATGGAGTTACTCAAGGATTATGATATGACCATCCAATATCATCCGGGTAAGGTTAATGTAGTGGCAGATGCACTAAGTCAGAAGGCAATGAATATGGGTAGTCTAGCTTGCTTGAGTGTATCCAAGCGACCTTTGGCTAAGCAAATTCAAACCTTGGAGTCTTAGTAAGGGTGGGGTGTTAGATAGCATTGAAGTAAAGGCAACATTCATTGAGGAGATCAAGGCCAAACAGTTTGACGATGACAGTTTGAATGAGCTTAGAAAGAAGACAACGTCTGGCAAGGCACAAGAGAACACTCTTGATGCGGGGGGGGGGGAGGGTGTGTGTGGGTTGGGGGTGTGCTCATCTTTATAGGAAGGATTTGTGTTCTTAGAGTGGGCGACTTGATTCAAAATTTATTGGCAGAATTCCATGGTTCGCGGTATTCAATTCATCCGGGTGTGACCATGATGTACCGAGACTTGAAGCAACTATATTGGTGGCCGGGCATGAAGAAATATATAGCGTAGTTTGTGGCTAAGTGTCAAAATTGCCAACAAGTGAAATATGAGTATCAAGGGCCGGCAGATTTTCTTCTGAGAATGCCATTTTCGGTATGGAAGTGGGAAAGAATAACTATAGATTTTTTGGTTCGTCTTCCCAAGACTTTGGGAAAGTTTGATTCTATTTGGGTAGTGGTTGACAGATTTATGAAGTCAACCCATTTTATTCCAGTTAGAATATATTATAATGCTCACCAATTGTCAAAGGTTTATATGAAAGAGATAGTGAGGTTGCACGGGGTGCCCCTTTCTATCATCTCAGATCGTGGTACGCAGTTCACATCCAAGTTTTGGAGGAAATATCATGATGAATTGGGCACACAACTTACTTTTAGTACATATTTCCATCCACATATGGACGGATAGTCAGAGAGGGCTATCCAGGTATTAGAGAACATATTGAGGGCATGTGTGATTGGCTTTGGAGGACATTAGGATAAGTTTCTACCTTTGTGTGAGTTCTCCTATAATAATAGTTATCACTCAAGCATAGATATGGCACCATTTGAGGCACTCTATGGGAGAGGATGTAGATCACCCATAGGATGGTTTGAGGCGGGAGATGTGAAACCTTTGAGGGTTGATTTAGTGAAGGATGCTCATGATAAAGTAAGAAGCATCCAAGCTAAGCTTTTAGCAGTCCAAAGTAGATAGAAAAAGTATGCAGACCATAAGGTAAGATAAATGGCATTTCAGGCTAGTGAGAAAGTTCTTATTAAAGTATCACCCATGAAAATGGTTATGAGATTTGGCAAGGAGGGAAAGCTTAGGCCTCGATACATTGGTCCATTTGAGATTCTTTACTATGTAGGGCCAGTGGTGTATATATTGGCTTTACCACCTAGCCTATCGGGATTTCATCCGGTATTTCATGTGTCCATGTTGAAGAGATATCATGGTGACGGGGATTACATCATAAAATGAGACTCTGTGTTATTGGAGAAGGACCTCGAGTATGAGGAGGAATCTATTTCAATTCTTGATCATGATGTCTGAAAGTTGTGGACAAAGGATATTAAGTTCGTGAAAGTTCAATAGAAGCATCGTCCTGTTAAGGAAGCTAATTGGAAATTGAAAAGGACATACAAGACAAGTATCCCCAGTTCGAAGATTCAAGTACTACTCCACTCTTACTTTAGCCTATTTTTCCTAAGTTGTCACTCCGGGACGAGTGATGGGTAAATTGCTATCAATTGTAACGACCGGTTCCCGTCATTATAGAAGAGCCATCGGGGAAAAAATTTGGGGCGGAAAACTTTTTCGTAGTAACTTGAGAATTCCTAGCCTAGTCCAGATTTGGACGAAATTAGAGTCAGTGAGATCTAGGGAAATATTGTAACAAATGAGAGGTCTAATGATGAATTTGATCGCTTGAGTGGATAGCTAAGACGTTAAGGAACCCGTACAACTTTATGCAATCGAATTTGGGTGAGTAGAACTCCCGAAACTGATCTTAGCGTGAACAGGTAGTTTTTGGGTGTCATGGATTGAAGGTGTGTTGTGAAATGGGGGCTTGGAACTCTAAATTTAGCTCTATGTTTCTGTGCAAGCCGCTACGGCGGGACCTCTATAGCGAGATAGTCTCGATTTAAGTCAGAATTAAATCCAAAAAACATTATTTTTCTGCAAGTTTTGTTCTTGAGAGCTAAGAGACAACCCCATGCGATATATTGATAGTTTTCCACGAAATTTGGTACTAAAGTTAAGGATTTTACTCCCCTAATCCTTTTTTCGATCCGTAGAACTTAGATTGTTGGTTATTTATTATTGGGGGAGGGTTTTTGGACTAAATTAGATGGTGGGAAAAAGCCATAGCTGCACCTTAGGATCAATGTTTTGGTCTTGGGTTATTGGGTTTGCTATAATTAGGATAATTAGACCTTTGATTGTTGATCCTTGCATATATTAATTGTTTGTAGACCTAGAACAAGCGAAAAGAATCTGGAAAGGGAAGATTCAAGTGTCTTAGGGTATTCAAGCTTGGATTTCTGGTAGGTGATGGTTTGATTTCATATTTGTGTGATGTATGTGGGTATTTGCTTCATTATAATGCATGTGTGTATGTGAATGTAACACTATTGATCAAACCTAATGTAAATGAGTATGAATGAAAGATTGTATACCATGAATCAACACTTGATTGTATGATTTTGAGAATGTACATTGTGATTGTGTTTATGGTATGATGGATGGATTGGGTTTCACGTTCTGACACACTAACTGGGATCGGGTACCACGTTTCAGCATATATATTGGATCAGGTGCCACGTTATGGCGCATATATTGGATCGACTGTCACGTCCGGCACACTAATTGGGATTGGGTACCACGATCCTGTACACTAACAATTTGTGTATGTGTTCCATGAGAGGACCATTGAATTTTTATATCTACTTGTATTGAGAATGTGGAATTGTACATTGCTCCTGAAATGATAATCAATGTGTATATTTATTCTGAACATGACTTTTTTACTATGTTGTAACGTCTTGTATATGTTGTGCTTAATGGAATAGCCGTGTGATCCTACCAGTACACTATGGTTGTGTAGTGATACTGCACTTGCTCTTTCTTTGTTGAGTACAAGGCATCTTCAGGCGGCTACTGACATACCTCATCTAGGAGATCAGTGATCAATCGAATTCAAGGGTGAGTTATTTCTTCCATGCTGCCATGAGTTCTTTATGTTTTTGTCCACTCTTTTGGGACTCAGACTTTCTAGTTAGATATTCGTATGTTTAATTGAGTTGTACCCATTTCCTTTAGACTTGTTAAACTTTAGAGTTTTGGTACATTGACTTTCAGGTTCTAGGGAATAGTTCCGCAATGTTTAAGTAATGATTGTTAGACTTTTGGAGTTTATGGGAACTCTATTTGATTCTTGCATTTAAACCTTTTTCTGTATCTTTAAATGTGTAGTTCTTGGGTTAGAGAATTAGTATTAATGGTTCTCCCACTGGAGGGTTAGTGTGGGTGCCAATCACAACGGTCAGGGTCGTGACAGGAATAGAGCTAAAATATAGAAGTAATTAGTGTTCGGCTTCAAGATATCTTGGGTAAGGCTTCATCAGGCCTAGACTATGGCCTTGGGACGCTCCTTTCCTATTTGTGAAAAAGAATGATGGTATGATGCACATGTATATTAATTATAAGTAGTTGAATAAGGTGATGGTGAAGAACCATTACCCCATGCCTAGGATTGATGGTCTATTCGACCAGTTTCAAGGTGCCACAGTGTTCTCGAAGATTGATCTAAGGTCTCTTTACCATCAATTAATGAATAGGGAAGTGGGCATCCCTAAGATTGTATTTAAGACTCGATTTGACCACTATGAGTTCCTACTAATGTTTTTAGGTTGACTCATGCCCCTGCCACCTTCATGGACTTGATGAAGCGGGTGTTTAGAAGGTATCTTAATTTATTCGTCATTGTGTTCATCAATGACGTCCTGGTATAATCACGTAGCATGAGTGGTCATGAGCAACATCTAAGGATCGTGCTCCTGACTTTGAGAGATCAACGACTTTATGCCAAGTTCTCAAAGTGCAAGTTTCACTTGTGTCTGTTGGATTCTTGAGGCACGTGGTTTCCCAGGATGGCATTATGGTATATCTAGAGAAGATTGAGACTATTCGTGATTGGTCTAGGCCCATGTCAGTTACTACGGTACAAAGCTTCATCGGATTAGCAGGCTACTACAAATTGTTTATGGAGGGCTTATCCATAATTGTATCACATTTGACCTAGCTGACTCGCCTTGATGTTTTTTTGAGTGGTTTGAGGAGTGTGAGTTGAGCTTTCTGAAGCTTAAGGAGTTGTTGACTATGGCTTCTATATTGACTCCTCCAGTTAAGGACGAGAGCTTTATGGTCTATTGCGATGCATCAAGTATTGGATTGGGTTGTGTATTGATGCAACAGAGCTCACTTATTGCCTATGTGCTGAGGCAGCTAGGCTACATGAGCTCAACTACCACACTAATGACTTGGATTTGGCAGCGGTAGTTTGCGCTTAAGATCTGGAGGGGCTACATGTATGAAGTTTGTTATGAGATCTACACTGATCTTAGGAGCCTTCAATACATCATAATTTTGAAGGACCACAAATCGAGGAAGCATCGCAGAATTGAGATTCTGAAGGAGTATGACCTCTCTATTCTCTACCATACGAGTAAGGCAAATGTAGTAGTGGATGCCTTGAGTCTGAAGGAAGTGAGTAAATACATTCTAGACTTCTTATATATGGTGGAGCCACCTTTAGCTTTGTACATTCAATCCTTAATTAATCAGATGGTTCAGTTGGATGTCTCAAATTCTAGGCGTGTTTTAGCCTATATGGGGGTTCAACTCTATTGACTAGATTAGATTCGTAGTCGTCAGTTTCAGGATGTGGATTTGGTAGTACTTCAAGGGCAAGTGTTATAGGGTGATGTTTGTTAATTACCTTGGATGCAGGAGTTTTGAGGTTTTCAAATCGTATTTGTTTTCTCGAGAGTTGGGATTTTGTTGCATCTGATACTCGTGAGGCCCACGATTCTAGATAATGTATCCATCTAGGCACCCCAAAGACATCGTGACTTGAGGAAGCATTACTGGTAGAGCGTTATGAGGAGAGATATTAGAGTCTCTATGTCCCATTGTATTAGTTACAGTAGTGAAGGTAGAGCATTTAAGGCCTATTGGTGATTCTCAGAGATTACCCATTCCGGAGTGGAAGTGGGGTCACATGACCATGGATATTTTGGCAAGATTCCCTCGGACTTCTAGAGGTGTTGATAGTATTATGTTCATCATTTATCTATTGACAAAGTTAGCACGCTTCCTCCCTATTCAGTCTTCATTCAACGCCAAGAGATCGACCCATATCTACATTCGTGAGGAGGTTCATCTATATGGTGTGTCGGTCTTTATTATATCATATCGGGGTGCTCAATTTACTTCTAGCTTGTGGTGGACATTTCAGGATGAGTTGGACACACGTGTTGACCTAAGGACATCGTTCCACCCACAGAATGATGGTCAGTCGGAGTGTACCATTTAGGTTCTTGAACATATGTTTGGGACTTGTGCTATAGAGTTTGGAGTTTAGTGGTACTACTTCTTACCTTTGGCGGAGTTTGTGTACAAAAACAACTACCATTCTAGCATTTAGATAGCCCAGTTTGAGGCCTTATATGGTAGGCATTCTCGCTCTCTGATTAGTTTGTTTGTGTCTACAGAGCCTAGACCACATGGTATCGACTTGATTCAGGAGGTTTTGGACCATGTAAGGGTGATTCAAGAAGACTTCAGGTAGCTCAGAGTAGGCACATGAGTTATGATGACCGTAGGTGGTGGCCTTTAAGGGTTTTTAGTTAGTGATAAAGTATTTATCTGTCTGTCACCCATGAAAGGTGTGATGAGATTTGGGATGCGTGGAAAACATAGCCCCTGGTGTGCTTTCTCATAATCTTGTAACTCACACTATCTTTTTGGGTGAAAATACTATCCAAGCTCTAAAACACACTTCCTCATAAGGATCTCAATTGAAACAATGTTTATAAAAAAGAGTCTGGGAATACATCTCGCTCTAGCTCGAACGCTCGATTCATATGAATAAGAGTACATTCTTTCAAATCTCAACACTTAATCTCACTCACAAGCTTCTCTCAAGCCCCTTTGCAATCTCATGATTTTCTCAAGAGTTTTACTGACAGTAACTCATCAATAAGGATCTGACTTTGATTTTTAACTACCTTGAGTATGAGGAGTAGTCGAATGGATATGAGAAATGCACGAGTTAGAATAAATTCCTTATGACACATTTCTACTGCACGATTTAAAGTATGAAAGAAGGGAAGCTTTACATAAATGTCTATAGTCCCTTATTTATAGAAGTGGGGCCCTCATAACCATAAATAAGATCTTATTGACACGGCTTCATAGACACCCTAGGACACTTGAACTATGTGCTCTGATAACAAGTTTGTCACGACCCAAGCCCACACCCTTTACGTGGCCGGTACTCGAGAACCATTGTTGGTCCCCAAGCGAACTCTCATCCTGGCTGACTAAAAGCGAAAGACCAACTTAAGCATATGTAAGCATTAAATTAAAAGAAACATTTAAAAATAGCTTACTAAATTTCAAAACTTTGTTGAACATACTAAGTATGAATCATAAGTTTAAATAAAACATCTTAAAACTGAAAGACTCTCCAAAACTCTCTATCTATTAAGCCTCTACTATACAAAGATGAGTGTCGGGACAAGACACACGACTCCTCAAGGGAACTACTACTAACAACTCATAAAAATGGAGTCCACCAGAAGTAAGGAGGTCTTACTCAAAAGTTGGCGAGCAGATGAAGTGATATCAATGGACTCTTGTTGAGGATCCTAAGAACCTGTATATGCATCATTAAAAGATGCAAGTCGAATACATTAGTACATTGAATGTACGAGTATGTAATTTAGCTGAATAACAAATAACTGAATGAAAGGACTGCGATAAATATTGATATATACTCAACTGGATGTAAAGAAATAAAGAAGTGAAATCATTAAAACGTCACAAAATACTTACTCATCTATGAACTCAACATATTAAGTGATATAGTAAAAATACACTTTTAACTCTATTTGGAAGATTCTCTAACCGTCAACCATCATTATGAGCTACGTGATGATACAATGTCTCACCCATGATGCCAGAACTGTCCTATACCTTGTCGGGGCATAGAACACCTCAACTAAGTGGATCCACTAATCTCTACCCTAAGACACTTAGGATTCATCTAAAAAGTATGATCTCGTACCCATGTTGGCATACATGGTTTATGAGGAATATGAGTTGTCTGAACTCATCTCCATATCGGTGCTCAATACTACTCTGAATAATATATACTCATTCTCAACATTTAAAAACATACTTTTCCTCTGCTTTGAGATAATTGTTCAAACTATCGTCTTCAAAGAGGTAAGTGATCTTGAAATATCTTTGAACTCATAGATCATTTAGAAATCAAAGTTTCTCTTTTATCAATGTAAAAGCTGATACCTTTGGGAATACTTGGTTCCTTTATACTCTTACTCAATTCCTACTTGAAAACTCTTTCTCAAAAATATATCAAAATCATATTGTTAAATGATCATTGATGACTCGGGAATTCATATTGCATAAACATTGATGGTATATCTTGATATCATACTGCTCAAACATTGATGGCATACTCGACTGTATGTTTTAAAATCTTTTTCTCAAAACTCATCTTTACTTTCTCAAAAACTCAATTTAAAACTCAAATGTTTTTCTTTAAAAAGCTTCTCAAAATTTATAGCTCAATTTATAGGGCTCATGAAGAATTATGGACATGAACGACTCAAGTCATGGGTCTTAACAACAATATGGAAACTCAGTACTCAAAATGCAAGAACTCAACGATACTACTCATCTCAAGAATACTCAATCCATATGGCTCATGTTGAAATATAGACATGAACGAATCAACTCAAGAATCTTAATGCATAACATATAGCAATTCAATAATTAGTAATAAAATTTCAAAAGAATCAAAAACTCAAAATCAACTCATCTCAAGAATACTTAAATCTAGGGATTAAATCCTAGATCACTCTTTTTCTGATTTGAAGTAGATGTAGGGCGTGAGAAAGAACTAGTCCAACACTATGATAGCCTTACATAAATGAAAGAACAAGGTTCTTGAAGAATCGTGAAAATATATATGAATAGAAGCCTTGAAACCCTAGCTTGAAGGAGAACAATCAAGAAACCCTTTTTTGAGATTCTTGAATTAGTTTCTTGAAATCTCTATGACGAAGAATTATGATTTTCATTATTGATTCATAATTGTATGGAGGAATCTGAGTTGGAAAGAATGGAATTCTTCGAGAAAAAGTTACCTTGAAGAAGTATCTTGAAAAAGATTGAAAGAATCTTGAATGGAGTCGTCTACTTTGATTTTTTCCTTAGGGTTTTGAGAGAGGAGAGAATGGGGGATTAAGAAATGAAAATCTGAATTTTTTGAGCCTTTAATTAGTCAAGAAATTCATTTAGGGTTTTCTTAGAGGTAAAAAGACAAAAAAGACCCCTTTTTAATGTTTTCCCGTCGGCTAATTCGTCACTTCATTGTATCAGATTACTAAAATAGTCATAACTCTTTACTCAAAACTCTGATCGACGCGAAATTGGTGGCATCGGAAAAAAAGATTCAAATACCTTTAATTTAATAGGTTATGGGTCGTATAACTCTTTATATTCTAAGAGATATGGTCATTTAAAGTTGACCCAAGAAAAATTTCATAGTGAAACTCAATTGGAAGGAAATTTTTCAACTCAACTTTATGACAAGGAATTTTACTGACATTAACATCTAAGAAAATTTAGAATCACTCGGTGAAATCTTATTCACAAATAAAGAATGGCTGAAATCTATTTTAAAAAATTTCGGGATGTTACAAGAATGTCAAATGAAGAAACTGGAAACATAAAATCTCACATCCGGTTAAGAACATCCTCACACCGATTGATTTAGGAATACACACTAGATCCAAGCGAAGGAATATATGCGCCTTCCCCACTTATCTTTCACAGATAGAGCCAAAAAATATCAAGGTGGCATTTTTAGACGGTGATTTGATCATTGATATGCAAGAAGAACTAAATTAGTATGAGCAAAGTGAAATGTGGAACCTGTTCTCCCAACATCAAAACAGAACTGTCATAGGAACTAGTTGGGTGTGTCGAAACAAGCTTCATGACCAAGGGCATATCACAAGGAAGAAAACCAGATTAGTAGTTCAAGGATACAATCAAGAGAAAGAGATAGACTATGATGAAACTTTTGACCCAATTGCTTGAAGATGTGTGACGAACCTGACTATGAAGACACTGTCAAGTAAAATTGATATATGGCCTACCACCCTCTATACTAACTCAATCACCTTTATAATAGGTTCTACGAAAATTTGAAAACCCCTCGTAACTAATCTGAGCAGAGTCTTTTTTTCAAAATAATTTCATTGTTAATGTATGAGGCTTATTAAGATGTCCATAATTAAAGTATTATTCTTCATCGACAATTAATTTATTTATTTAAAGTAATTACAAAATGTACACAAAAAACACCAACATTCAAAGTAAAAAAAGCTATAACTAAAGTATATAAATTAAAACTAATGGGCATAGCTAAAGTAGCCCCAATAATTTCAAATATTTATAGACAAACTTAATTAAAGAAAAAAGAAAACATTTTTTTTACTTTTTCCGAAAATACTCATGCACGTCAATTCTTATATAATAAAAGAATATACACATACTATTATTTCCGATCCAATTTATGACAAATCAAAATTTTGAAATTCAAATTTATAAATTTAGAGTGTAAATTTATTTGACAAAGATTGATGATTTAATCTTCATACTTTACATCATCTTGGTTAGTGGGAAGATTCTAATATGTCACTAAATTCACACTTTTTGAAAACAACTTTTAGGATTTTATTAAAATGAATCTAAAAACATTACAATACCCATATGGGCCTAATGCCCATATCAATTAACAAACAAAACAAATAAATGGGTAGCCCGTCTGGATGGCCTGCGACATACTTCCAATAACATTTCCTTAATGCTATGGTTCCCCATTTCATAATCCGCCTCTCTCTTTCAGTCTAACTCCACCCCACACCTAAAAAAATGTTCTTACTTTGGATCAAAAAGAAGTTCCACCTCCTCAACTTATGGATCATCAACATTCATGGACATGTGTTCATGTCTTACTTTCCTCATCTAACAAGAGTAAGTGTAGTTCATCCTGTTTACTTCTGTATGTTTTTGCTTCTCACTTAAACTGCCTCTCTTCGTCTTTGCAACTGCCTTCTATTTTATGGTCGGTCTTTCCTCTTGTGTGTTGCTTTTTGGATCTTGTCTTCCGTAAGGATACCTCATGTCTAGGATTTTGCTCACCTTTGTTTTCTTCTTCTTCCTTATCTCCCGTCTAATTTCACTATTTTCGCAGATGGTGCTTGATCAGAATGCATGAGTAGCTTCAGTCCACCTCTTCAAACTAGTGATGAAGACTCCTTCAAGGTTTAAGAGCTCCCATATGACCCCAATTCCTCCCTTTTGCCGAGTCCCTTTTTGATGGCTTAAGTAGACTAGGTCAGACAGTTCTTCACATTTTGTTAGACTCGTGATGTTTTGTAAATGATGTCTATGTGAAAAACTTATGATGTTGTGGCCTTCCTATTCCCATTATCTTTTAGGTTGTGATAATATCAAATATGAGCAATTTAATTTGTTACTGTTTATAATCCTTCTCGTTGTTGTATCCATGTTGTTTAAATCCAAAAACATGTAGTTTCCTTTGTCAATAGTCATGTTTTCTACATAGTCTGCTAGTTGGTTACCTTGCGTCATTATATGGTGGATTTAATTATTTTTTCTTGAAGATTGTGTTTGATATCTTCTACTATGTGTCTTTTGGCACATACATTACATAACTTCTTTATTTTCCCTCTCATTTAACTTTTTTCTCTGATGAAAAAAGGCTTATCTAAATTCAAGTTACTTTTGTTCTGTTTCTCTATATCGTTCTATATATAATTTTGTCTATGCATTCAATTTATTCAAACTCATCAGTCTATATTACTCTGTTTTTACAGTTTCGAAAACTCAAAGCTTTCGATTCTTGATTTTCCGGCAGAAAAAGGTTTTCTTTATTCAGGTTAGTCTTTGTAAAAAGAGTCAAGCCTTGTTGTTATTATGAACAATGCTTTTAAGATACATCAGTGTTTTTGCATTTTAATTGACTAGTCTTTGGGCACCTGTGTTGTACATGTGTCTCATTTATTTTTTGTTAGATTCATTAGAATGATTAATATTTTTACGAAAATATTCATGTATTGATTAATTAAAACACGATGACTTATATGATTATGATTTTATCATAAAAAATATGATCATTTATATAATCACAAATAATCCAGAAATATTAAAACAATTGTGAACATTATATCCCAAAATTGTAGCCTACCTTAGATTGTTACGCCAACATACTATCCGAATTCAGTTCACTAAAAATACAATTAAGATTTGTCATAAAAACAAAACTCAAAAAAAAATTAACATGAAAAGAAGTAATAGCTAAAGTGTGACTCACTCTTCCATAGATATATTGTATGCCCATCTATTGTCCATTAACAGTTACAAATATTTTAGTATCTTTCAGTGCCATCATACCGTTTCATGCATGATATTCGAGAAGATCTAGAAAATTTCCATTTCAAAAGAAAAATTAGAATGAACTCTTAAATAGTTGTACCTAATACACTCCATGGGTTTGGAAATTATCTTCTTCTCCACAATCAAAATAAATACGACAATTATCGTTTCAAGGCACTATCATCGACCTATTGTAACTATTCCAAACAACTAGAATATATTCACAAATTTTGGTACCACTTTATTTTTATGATGCCTTGAAATTATATTGACATATTCTTATTCATTAATATCAAATTAGTGAATGTCTACTTTCTTGTTCTTTTAAGTGCTCTTGATATGTTTTGTTATTTTCTTTTTTGTCTCTCTTAAATATCCATATATTTTAATAAATTTGGAAGATGAAGCAATTAAGGTTAAATGAAAAGGCTATAGCAACGGTTGAAAGGTCAAACAATAATCTTTTCTTTTACCCTAAGAATTGTAATTGAATGTTCGTTCATTCTTTTAGTAATTGGAATGTACGATTTTTTTTCTTATAAACATGTTTATTGAAATAGTATTGTAGTAAAGAATAAAATGGCATCAAGGTAATTTTTGTAATCAAACTTTAAGTTTAGAATCTTTCCACTTTTAATTTAACTAGATTCACCGCATGTGCAGTTCACGTTATGCCTAGTCTCTAGATCCATATACCCATAAAATTGTATATGTAATGAGTACGAAATATAGGTTTTTCAATAATTTTTCATCACGCCAGACTTAATGTATGGCTTAGGTTTTCTTCTTATTTGTAGGGAAGATATCAAAAAACGTCTCATTCAAACTTTCTTATTAATTGTATAGTGTTTTGTAGGCGTACGATGTAGCCAGTTTGTTAGTGTAACACCCCGTATTCGAAAACAGACCTTAAAACAGATTACCAGAAGTTGCAGGTGCAACTCACGGACACCACCCACAGACTGTAGAGTGACCCACGGCCCATGCTGGTGGTCTGTGATTCACATCTGCAATCCCCTCAGAACTAAGCCCCTAATTTCATCTAAGGGTCAACTCATGGCCGGTCCCACGGACCATAGGTCAGACCAAGGACCGTGGTCCGCGTCCGTAGATCAGACCCCTAGAAACCAGCCTCCAGTATTGATCGACGGTTGACTAGCACAGACCGTCAGTTGATCGACGGTCCGTCAATCATGTCCGTCGCTCACTTCGATAGCAGTTAAGTCGGGGGTATTTTGGTCTTTTCCTATTTCGTTGGACCCTTAAACTAAGTCGTTTTAACCCTAAACTACGTGATTTTGGTTAGTTTTAGCCTAGAAACATAACTAGAACTTACCTAAGTCAAATCATTCATCAAAAGTTAGAAAGTTAAAATGCTAAGAGGAGAAAGAAGTCAAGAACCCTAGTTCAAGAATGCAACAAGTTTCCTCCAGTTCTAGCCCTGAAATCGAAGGATTTCTCCGTAGAAGTCGTCACCAGGTATGTGGGATTTTACTAGTGGGTTCCTTTCGCCCATTAGGTCCTTAGAATTCAATTAGATTCTTGATTCCCTATTAGTAACTAGACCTAGGGTTTCTAGAACTTCAGCAGATTATCATGAACTAGTTAATTTAATGTTCCAAATCAGATTATCATGTTATTACTCAGTTTCTCATATGATATTCAGAACCCTAGTTGTATATATTCGTTAGTTCATGAATTATGCATGCTAGGTCAGATTTTTTGGTTATTATAGATATACACATGCTTCAATTTACGAATATCACATTATCAGTCATAATTGTTGTATTCTCATTTTGCATGATAGTTTGAGCTATCCAATATATTACAAAAATCCAGTCTTAATGTGTTAATCATTTAATATTTTGGGAGTAGCATGATACCGAGTTGGATTAGGGTCAGTCACCCATATAGTCCTAGAACTACGAGTGACGTAGGTTGTAAGTCCCCTCTGTGGGCATCATTTTAGTGATCATGCCAGTATGCCTCTACACCTTTGGCCAGGTGTATTGGGTTCTCTCGATGGGGCGTATACATCGTACTCCACATTTAGCTCATGTGGTCTTATGTCGGTTATTACTAGCTCCCACAGTTTAGTCAAACTCCATTGCATTGACCTCATTTCAGTACAGTCAGTATTCAATCTTAGCATGTTATAAATTTGGTCATTGCATACAGTTACCTCAGTAATCAGTATTTATATCATGTTCAGATTATATTCTTGCTTTATTGCTAGTTCAGTTATTTGTTTATTTCAGCTTTACTCTATCCTACATGCTCAGTACATTTCAAGTACTGACGCATACTCTGCGCTACATCTTCTCGTGATGTAAGTTCAGGTCATCAGCAATCAGATCACGCATAGATTGGGAAGCAACATCAGTGGTGAGTCCTCATTCTCCGAGGACAATAGTCATGTTATTTACTTCAGTATTTTAGTCTTTTAGTTTTAGTTTTGCTAGATTTAGCTGGGGGCATGTCCCAGCATCTCTAGTCAGTTAGAGGGTTATTTTTAGACAAAGTTAGATTCAACTTAGTATTGGAGTTCGATATTCCTCTTGTATTAAAACTCTCAGATTTGATATATTCAGTTTTAGAATGGGTATTCCCCATCACTTTCATTTTCATGATATTAAGCTTTTACATCAGTTGTTGTTATTCGTAGTATGCTCATCTCATCTCAGTAGGGTTAGCTTAGGGTCACTAGTGATCCTAGATCCCGTGTCGCATTTAGGGGTACCTCGTGGTGTGACAAACTTTGTATCACAACACTAGGGTTAAGTATCCTAGGATGTCTGAAAGACCGCACTAGGTAGAGTCCTTTTCATGGGTGTGTAGTGCGCACCACATCTAATGAGAGGGAGGCTACAAAGTGATTTAGGAAAAATCTTCATTTTTCTTGTTACTCTTATCGTGCGTAAGGTATGATCTAATTTCTCATTCTAACTCGACGTTCTATGTTTCAGTGATCAGGCCTCCTCGTAAAGCTAATGCCAAGAATGCGAATGCCAAGAATGCAAACACAGCTCCTCCGATCCCATATCAAGAAGTTTCAAAGCAGAGTTTAAGAACACCATTCAAATGCTGACTCAGAGTACGGCCAACCAAAAAAATCAGCGGGTCCCAAGTTAGGCAGATGCTAATGTTAGGTCAGCTGCAGCCAGAGTGTGAGATTTTGTTAGGATGAATCCGCCAAAGTTTTTAGGATCCCAGATTGGTGAGGATCCCCAGAACTTCATTGATGAGGTCAAGAATATCTTTGAAGTGATGAAGGTAACTGGGAATGATCGGGTTAAGTTAGCATCTTACCAACTTAAGGATGTGGCTCATATCTGGTATACTTTGTGGAAAGAGAACAAGAGTCCAGATGCAGCTCCGATCACCTGGGATTGCTTTAGTGAGACCTTCCTGGACAGGTTCTTCCCAAGAGAGTTAAGAGAGGCAAAAGCTCAGGAATTTATGAACTTAAGGCAAGGTAGCATGACAGTCTAAGAGTATGGGCTCAAGTTTACCCAACTCTCTAGGTATGCTCCTCACATGGTTGCTGATTCAAGGGCCCAAATGATTAAGTTTCTATATGGAGTGTCAGATTTGGTGAAGACAGAGTGTAGGAATGCCATGTTACTTGAGGATATGAACATCTCTAGGCTCATAACTCACGCTCAGCAGGGTGATAAGCTTAGGGAACAGGCCAAGGAGAATAAGAAGGCTAGGACTGGGAACTATGACTATTCTCAACAGAAATAGGGTGGTGGTAATCGTTTGCAATTTCAGCAGAAGTCTTCAACTCCAGCACCTTCATCAGCTAGTGTTCCATCCTCCAAGTTTCGTTATTATCAGAAGGGTAGGGCATCGGGCTCTAAGTCTCAGGGAAGTGTTTTAGGTACCAAAACTTACCCAACTTGTCCTAAGTGTGGTAAGAACCATCCGGGTGAATGCCTTGCAGTAAAGGAATGATGTTTTGGGTGTGGTCACATGTTGAAAGATTGTCCTTCTAGATAGGGTCAATGAGGTAACAATGGTAGAGCTTAGTCTATAACTTCAGCAGTACAAGCAGGTCACCTGACTTAGCAGGGTAACTCATCTGGTACAGGTGGCGGTCTATGCCAAAATAAGTTGTATGCTCTTCATGCTTGCTATGATCAGGAAGACTCTCCAGATTTAGTCACTGGTATGTTGCGAGTTTTTACTTAGATGTTTATGCTTTGTTAGATCCAAGGGCTACTCTTTCTTTTGTAACTCCTTATACAACAGTCAAATTTGATGTTAATTCAGAAACTCTTTCAGAACCTTTCTCAGTCTCTACTCCAGTCAGTGACCCAGTTATAGCTAGACGGGTATACAGAAAGTGTCCCGTCATAGTCTCCCAGAAAGTCACCTCAGCAGATCTTGTAGAGATAGAAATGGTAGACTTTGATGTCATTCTACGCATGGATTGGTTACATTCCTATTATGCCTCAGTCGATTGTAGATTTATGATTGTTCGTTTTCAGTTTCCAGATGAGCCAATCCTAGAATGGAAGGGTAGTAGCTTAGCGCTTATAGTCGATTCATTTCTTACCTTAAGGCCAGAAATATGATTTATAAGGTTTATCTCTATCATGCAGTTCGGGTTGAGGATTCAAGCTCCTAAACTCCAAATCTTGAGTCAGTTCCCGTAGTTAATGAGTTCCCAGAAGTGTTCTAGAAGATCTTCCTGGAGTTCCTCCCAAAAGGGAAATTGACTTTGGAATTGATCACCTTTCAGATACCCAGACTATCTCTATTCCTCTTTACAGAATGGATCCAGCTGACCTTAAGGAATTGAAAGAGAAGTTGAAAGACCTTCTAGATAAGAGCTTCATTAGACCTAGTATTTCCCCATGGGGTGCACCAGTGTTCTTCGTGAAGAAGAAAGATAGTTCTCTCAGAATGTGCATTGACTATAGGCAGTTAAACAAGGTCACAATCAAGAATAAGTATCTCAAAGATAGACCTTAGATCGGGTTATCATCAACTCAAAGTCAGAGATAGTGACATTCCGAAGACAGCCTTCAGAACTCGGTATGGTCATTATGAATTTGTAGTTATGTCATTTGGACTAACCAATGCTCCTGCAGCTTTAATTTATTTGATGAACAGAGTGTTCAAGCAATATTTGGACTTGATCATTATCGTCTTTATCGATGATATCCTCATTTTTTCTAGGAATGAGGAAGAACATGCAAATCATTTGAGGGTTGTTCTACAAACTCTCAAAGATCACCAGTTATTCGCTAAGTTTAACAAATGTGAGTTTTGGTTGCATTATGTTGCTTTCCTTGGTCACATTGTGTCTAGCAAAGGGATCCTAGTGGATTCTCAGAAGATAGCAGCAGTGAAACAATGGCCTAGACCTACCTCTGCTACAGATATCTGAAGTTTCTTAGGTCTAGCATGTTATTATAGAAGGTTCATGGAAGGATTTTCATCAATAGCCTCTCCATTGAATAAGTTGACTCAGAAGAAAGTCAAGTTTCAGTGGTCAGATGATTGTGAGAAAAGCTTTGTAGAATTGAAAACTAGGTTGACTACAACTCCTATTCTGACTCTACCAGAGGGTTCAGACGGTTATGTTATCTATTGTGATGCGTCCAGAGTTGGCCTATCTTGTGTGTTGATGCAGCGATGTAAGGTTATAACTTATGCTTCTAGGCAGCCTAAGGTGGATGAGAAGGGTTATCCAACTCATGACCTCGAGCTAGCAGCAATGGTGTTTTCATTTAAGAATTGGAGACATTACATGTATGGTGTTCACGTAGATGTGTTCATAGACCATAAGAGCCTTCAATATGTGTTCACCCAGAAAGAGTTGAATCATCACCAGAGGAGGTGGCTTGATTTCCTCAAGGACTACGCTATAAGTGTGCATTACCATCCTGGTAAGGCAAATGTGGTAGCATATGCTCTTAGCAGACTATCTATGGGTAGTGTAGCGTTTGTTGAGGAAGAAAGAAAGGAACTAGCAAAGGATGTTCACAGACTTGCTCGCTTAGGAGTTTGTATTATGAACATATAAGATGGTGGTGTAATAGTTCAGAATGGCTCAGAGTCTTCTTTGGTAGTGGAGGTGAAGGAAAATCCAGACAGTGATCCAATATTGCTTGAACTAAAGGGTGCAATCCACCAGCAGAGGGTTGAGTTTTCTCTTAAGGGGCAGATGGTGTGCTTCGCTATCAGGGTCGATTATGTGTTCCTAAGGTGGGAGAATTGAGACAACAAATTCTTGTAGAAGCCCATAACTCCAGATATTCTATTCATCCAGGAGCAACTAAGATGTACCGTGATCTGTGGGAAAGTCTATTGGTGGAATGGCATGAAAAGAGATATAGCAGATTTTGTGGCTAAGTGCCCCAATTGCCAGGAAGTCAAGGTAGAACATCAGAAACCAAGAGGTATGACTCAAGAGATCGACATACCTACTTGGAAGTGGAAAGTGATCAACATTGACTTCATCACAGGTTTACCTCGTACTCGTAGACAACATGACTCCATTTGGGTGATAGTTGATAGAGTTACTAAGTCTTCACGCTTTTTGGCGGTTAAGACTAAAATTTTGGCAGAGGACTATGCCAAGCATTACATTAATGAAATAGTTAGGTTGCATAGGGTTCCTTTGTCTATCATCACAGACAGATGGTCAGGTAGAGCGTACCATTCAGACCTTAGAGGACATGTTGAGAGCTTGTGCGATCGACTTCAAGGGTAGTTAGGATGATCACCTTTCTCTTATTGAGTTCGCCTACAATTATAGCTACCATTCCAGCATTTAAATGGCCCCTTATGAGGCATTGTATGGGCATAGATGTAAATCTCTTGTTTGTTGGTTTGAAGTAGGTGAAGCAGCCTTGATAGGGCCAGATTCAGTTCATGATGCTATGGAGAAAGTGCAACTCATTAGAGATAGACGTAAGACAGCCCAGAGTCGCCAGAAGTCTTATGCAGATGTAAGGAGAAGGGAACTAGAGTTCCAAGTTGATGATTGGGTTTTCCTGAAAGTGTCTCCTATGAAAGGGGTGATGAGATTTGGCAAGAAAGAGAAGCTCATTTCTAGATATGTAGGCCCATACAAGATCTTGAAAAGAGTTGGTAAAGTCGCTTATGAGTTAGAGTTGCCAACAGAACTAGCAGTAGTACACCCGATTTTTCACATTTCACTGTTGAAGAAGTGTGTGGATGATGCAACATCTATAGTACCCTTAGAAAGTGTGGCTGTGAGGGATATTCTCACCTATGAAGAGGTAGCAGTTGAAATCCTTGATCGTTAGGTTCGAAGGTTGAGAAATCAGGAAGTCGCTTCAGTCAAGGTTTTGTGGAGGAGTCAGTCCGTAAAGGGAGATACTTGGGAAACAGAAGCAGCCATGAAGACCAAGTATCCTCACCTTTTTCCTTCCGATTCCATTCCAGCTTGAGGTAATAGTTCCTCTTCAGTTTTTCAGTCATTCATATGCAGTTTCAGTCTTAGTATCATGTTCCTTCAATTTGTACTTGGATTTTCATCATATTTGCATGTTCTTGAAACTTAGTTCAGTCATAAATCAATTTACAGTGTTTAGTTGTAGGGTTGTAGCTATTTCCCTCCATTTTAGCTAGTTTAGTCTTCATTTGAGGACGAATGTTTCCAAGGGAGAGATAATGTAAGACCCCGTATCCAAAAAGAGACCTTAAAATAGATTTCCAAAAGTTGCAGGTGCAACTCATGGACGTCATCCATGGACCGTAGGGTGACCCATGGCCCGTGCTGGTGGTCTATGGTTCATATATCCATCCCCCCAGAACCCAGCCCCAATTTTGTCTAAGGGTCGACACACGACCGGACCCACGGACCGTAGGTTAAACAACGGTCCGCGGTCAGCTTCCGTGGATTAGACCCCCAGAAACCAACCTCCAATACTGATCGATAGTTGACCAGAATGGACCGTCAGTCGATCGACGGTCCGTCAGTCCCGTCCGTCGGTCACTCCGGCAGCAGTTAAGTCGGGGGTCTTTTGGTCTTTTCCTATTTCATTGGACCCCTAAACTACGTCGTTTTAACCCTAAACTATGTGGGTTTTGTTAGTTTTAGCCTAGAAACATAATTAGAACTTACCTAAGTCAAATCATTCATCAAAACTTAGAGAGTTAGAATGCTAAGAGGAGAAAGAAGCAAAAAACCCTAGTTCAAGAACGCAACAGGTTTCCTCCTGTTCCATCCCTGAAATCGAAGGATTTCTCCGTGGAATTTATCACCAAGTATGTGAGATTTCACTAGTGGGTTCTTTTTGCCCATTAGGTCCCTAGAATTCAGTCAGATTCTTGATTTCCTATTATTAACTAGACCTAGGGTTTCTGGAACTTCAGCAGATTATCATGAACTAGTTTTTTTTTTTTTAAAAATTAAAATATGTGGCAAGCCACATTTTATTATAATTTAAACATAAGAACCGTCTACTGACAAACAAAAACAAGATAAGACTTAACCAAAAACAAAAAGTAAAAAGAAATGAACAAAAATAAACAAGGAGACAACTCCATTCTTCAGATTTGGAAGTCTCAAGAAGGCACCGCTTCATCTTCTCTTCTCACGCAAGCTAGCTCCAACAATGGCTTTTTTTGTCCAAAGCTTCAGAGCTAAATTATGTTGGTCGATTTTTGAGAGTTGGGACAACCCAAATGCTCCTCCACAATATTTTCTTTACCACTCGCAGATCTGATCTTTCCCAAAGCAGCTAAGTATCTCAATCACTTCTCTTATTTCATTGTACTGATATTATCTTTTCAAACACTCAATGGGTTGAACCCCGTCGGGATTGATACCACCATTAAAGCATTTAATCATATTATCATGTTATTACTCAGTTTCTCATATGATATTCATAACCCTAGTTGTATATATTTGCTAGTTCATGAATTATGCATGATAGGTCAGATTATTCGGTTATTACAGTTATACACATGCTTCAGTTTACGAATGTCACATTATCAGTCATAATTGTTGTATTCTAAGTTTGCATGACAGTTTGAGCTATCCATTATATTACAGATATCCAGTCTTAACGTGTTAATCATTTAATCTATTGGGAGTAGCATAATAACGAGTTGGACTAGGGTTAGTCACCCATATAGTCCCAGAACTATGAGCCACGTAGGTTGTAAATCCCCTATGTGGGCATCATTTTAGTGATCACGCCAGCATGCCTTTACACCTTTGTCCAGGTGTATTCGGTCCTCTCGATGGGGCGTATACATCAGACTCCACATTTAGCTCATGTGGTTTTATGTCGGTTATTAGTAGCTCCCACTGTTTAGTCAGACTCCATTGCATTGACTTCATTTTAGTATAGTCAATATTCACTCTTAGCATGTTATAAATTTGGTCATTGCAATCAGTTAGCTCAGTAATCAATATCTATATCATGTTCAGATTATACTCTTGCTTTATTGATTATTCAGTTATATGTTTATTTCAGCTTTACCCTATCATGCATGCTCAGTACCTTTCAAGTACTGACGCATACTCTGCGCTATATCATCTCATGATGTAGGTTCAGGTCCTCAATAGTCAGATCACGCATAGATCAGTTCCTGATATCTATCTTAGCAGCATCAGTGGTGAGTCCTCATTCTCCGAGGACAATAGTCATGTTATTTACTTTAGTATTTTAGTTTCAGTTTTGCTAGATTTAGTTGGGGCATGTCCCAACATCTCTAGTCATTTAGAGGCTTATTTTCAGACATAGTTAGATTCAGCTTAGTATTGGAGTTTGATATTCCTCTTGTATTAAAACTCTCAGATTTGATATATTCAGGTTTAGAATGGGTGTTCCCCATCACTTTCGTTTTCATGATATTAAGCTTTCGCATCAGTTGTTGTTGTTCTTAGTATGATCATGTCATGCCAACAAGGTTAGCTTGGGGTCACTAGTGATCCTAGGTCCCGTGTATGCGTCTTGGGGGTACGTAGCTCAGGGCATGACAGTTAGTAACTAATTGAGCAGGAATTAACATTTTTCCCTCTTTGTTATGCCATGTTCTAAAATACATGTCCCCTTCAAAGAGTCCCAAATCATTGTAGCCAAAATTTAAATAATATATTATACACAAAAATAACGTCTTCCTTGGAAGTTCTCTGGTGTTGTTCATATCATCTTGTCTTCCCCCGAGCCTATGAATACAGCCAATTAAAATTTCATGAGCTTCCTATTGTGTGTTATGTGTTCTCCTATTTCATTACTTCTAAACTTGGTATGTATAGCGATCCTATATTTTTCATCTGTTTGTTGAGTGACGTCTGAAATTTAATAGATCGTCAAAATATGTTTCACCGCCATGTTGAAAGTTGTCCATTTTGCTGGCTGTTCATGGAACATGGGATAGTAGGATGGATTAGTCTTATTCATGCCCAAGAATTGTCCAAAATAGAACATCAATACGAACAAGCAATGACGGGAGAAAATGTCGATCAAACAAAGGCCATTTGGTTTGTTCTATAGCATGTTACATATATTACAATTTGGTTGAGGAAGCCTATGTTAACAATTTATGATTTAGTAACTAGTTGAGTATTTATTAGAAGGGCTGAATAACTTTTGGTGCATCTATGTTGCGGAAAATATACTTAAGAAATGTTATACCTAAGATGGAATGTTTCGAGAATGGAAATTGTTTTCCAAATGGCATTCCTGCTATACCATAATATTTATATAAAATCAAATATGTTTGCATTTATTCATTGTATAGTGTGGATTTTGCACACTTAAACCCCTCAATTCTCTGCAGGATTAGTTGTATGTGTTCTTTAGACGTTTGATACATGAGAGGAATCTTGTTAGTGATAAATTTTGAGGGGTCAAACATGGAGGTAATACTAACTATGAACGATTATTCTGATAACTATCCAAAGTATGGAAACATTGAAAGTCATTAAGCTCAAACAATCACTTACTTTTTCACTCGATCAACATACTTCTATGATACACATGTCCATATCAACAAAAATATTATCAATTTCCTTTTCTCATTCTTCTTTCTCCGTTGGTAGAGATTCCTCGTATTCAAACTTGAATACTAAAGGAAGTGTTTAATCGAAAGGAACCAACAAATTCATGGACTGAACTTTTTTCTCCTGTCACCTCTACAATGTTCCACATCGTTCTTTTCCTTCCACTATTAAAATCTTCTCCAACAATCACATTCGTAGGATAATAAAAATCTTAAAAGATGTTCCTCCTATCAACTTCAAAATCCTCTCAAACTCCTTGTCATCACTTAGAAGAATCGGGCCTTTGTTGTTCTTTCGACCATCAACAACAAGTGGAGGACTCCCCAATTGGAGATCCACAAAGATAGGCCATTTCGTGTGAGTTCCATTGTCCACCCAAGATACACATCCCCCTTCACAATGTGAGAATTCCCCTTGGCTTGACTCGGGACGGTTACAATGTTGACACAGGCCTCTTGAAATAGAGGCATCCCCTGAATCCATAAATAGGCAACTGAGTCAAATTGCACAACCATTAGCTCACTAAAAAAACAATCAGAAAATAATTTAGTTGTTTTAAAAGACAAATAGTTTTAGTAAGGACGACAAATATTTTGAAAAAGAGGACGTTGTACTTTAAGAATAGTGTGAAACAGTACTGTGACCAAAAATTCATAATTCAAAACAAGATAACAAAGGATAATAGCGTGTATGGTATTGAATTTATTAATAAATTTTTATTTTGGTACTTGCGAAAAATATGTAACTAAGACAAATAATTTGAAACAATAATGTAGGTTTAGTGATTAATATACACATTAAAGTTTATTCAAGTAGTCAACTAATTTTTTATAATTAATTTTATATTAAAATATAAAATATTTGATTGTGTCATTACATTGGTAAAACCAAAACTAACACTTGACTTACAACGTAGGGTTTTTTTTTAAGGAAGGAAAACATGTTACATAAAAAATATTCTCTAGAAAAATAAATGAGTTTCTTATTTATTTCTTCTGTTAATAAAAATACATGATTAGGTTATTTTTCATTTGGGTTAGGTTCGGAGGGGTAAGAAAAATGGGTGGGGTAATTTATTAAAGTTACGAACATTTTGAATTTTTTTAAAAAAAATATTTAGGATTTTTTTAATTTAGTAAAATATATTTGTTAACGAACATGGTAAATAAGAAGCATTAGTTTGTCGATGGGGTATATATGCGCCATTTTTTTAGCAAGGGTTATATCCGCTATACATCACAAAGTTTGGGGTAAATTGTAGGGTTAAGACTAACATAAATGAATTGTAAATACTTCAGTTATCATAAATAACATTCATCAATTAGTAGGGTTGTTTATTTCCTTCTTGATCCAAATCTCTTTCAAAGTTGAAAATGTAATGGGTCAATTCCAAATCATCCTATCTTCATTACATCAACAGAAGAAAAGATATTCTGGTGGGAGAATTTATTTTCTATTGTTTCCTCTATGGTAGATTAGCTGGGATACCGACGAGGAGCTAGTTTATGCGATGGAAAATGTAAGTGATTTAAGTAGGCTCTCTCTCATTTATAGTTAGGAAACCCTTGTGATTACCTCTCGAAACGAGCCTAAATTTGGGCATGTTAAGTTGGTCTTCTTGTGGTAGGATATTCATCGTAAGGCCCGTTGACCTGTCTAGGTATGTTTTTCACGTTATATGGGCCTCACAATGAGAAGTCCACAACAAGATGATAAACTTGACAGGGCCAAATTTAGGCTCGTGTCAAGAGGTAATCACAAGAGTTTCCTAACTATAAATGTTAGAGAGCCTACTTGAATCACTTACATCAGTTGTAGCATAAACTAGCGCCTCTCAGGTATCCGACCAATCTACCATAGAGGACAACAATATAAAATAAATCCCCCCAACCAGAACATCTTTTCTTCTTTGATGTAATAGAGGTAGGAAGATTTGGAGTTGACCCATTAGATTTTTAACTTTAAATGAGATTTGGATCATGAAGGAAATAATCGGCCCTACTAATTGAGGTATGTTATTTATGAGAACTGAAGTATTTACAATTCATTTATGCTAGTCCTTATCCTAGAATTTGTCCCAAACTTTGTGATGTAGAGCGGATGTACCCCTTGTTAAAATATATGGTACATATATACGCCAGCTAACTAATGATTTTTATTTAACATGTTCTTTAACAAATCTATTTTACTAAATTGAAACAAGAATCCAATTTTTTTTTTTTAATATTCCAAAAATGTTACCCCTCTAGATCTAACCCAAATGAAAAATAACCCAATCATGTATTTTTCTGAACACAAGAAAATAAATAAGAAATTCATTTATTTTTTTAGAAAATATGTTTTCATGCAACACATTTTCCTTCCTTAGAAACACACCTTGCGTTGTTATTCATGTTTCACCTTTTGGTTTACCAATGTAATGATACAATCAGATATTTTATATTTTAAAATAAAATTAATTATAAAAATTAGTTGACTGCATGAATAAACTTTAATATGTATATAAATCACTAAAATTGCATTATTATTTCAATTTATTTGTCTTAGTTACATATTTCGCAAGTATCAAAATCAAAATTTATCAATAAATTCAATACCATATGTGTTATTATCCTTTATAATTAAGTTTTGAATTATGAAATTTTGGTCACAACAATGTTTCACACTATTCTTTTAGTACTACTTCCTATTTCTCAAAAAACTTGTCGCCCTTAATAAAAATATTTGTCCTTTAAAAAGGCTATATAATTTTCTGAATGTATTTTTAGTGTGCTAATGGTTGTAAAATTTCACTCAGGTGCATATTTATGGGTTCATGGAATGCCTCTATTTCAAGAAGCTTGTTTCCACATTGTAACCATCTTGAGTCTAGCAAAGGGGGATTCCAAACTTGTGAAGGGGGTGTGTAACTTTGGTGGACAATGAGACTCACACGGAATTGCCTATCTTTGTGGATCTCCAATGGGAGAGTCCTCCACTTTCCGTTGATGGTGAAAAGCACAACAAAGGCCCGATTCTTCTATGTGATGATGAGGAGTCTGAGAGGATTGTGAAATTGATAGGAAAAATATTCTTGAACATTTTGATTATCCTACGAATGTTCATAGTAGAGATGATGTTCATAGTTGAAAGAAAAGAAGGATTGGGGAGCCTTTTGGAGGTGACAAGATGAAGGAGATCAGCCTAGGATTTTGTAGGTTCCTGTCTAAGAAACACTTCATTTAGTATTCAAGTTTGAAGACGAGGAACCTCTACCTCTGGAGAAAGAAGAATGAGAATAGGAAATTAAAAATCTTTTTGTTGATATGGACATGCGTATCCTGGAAGTACAAGTTGGATTTACAATTTCACCTGTTTCGGCAATATAGAGTGAAAAACTAAGTGATTATCATATAGGGAACCACCAACTAGATCTAGATGAAAAAAATTGGACTCGTCTGTTTAGTTTATTTGATTTTTGAGGTCAAGTAAATATTGCCTATATTTGTACGTATATGATTTTGGACTCATCCTCTTAGTTAGTGTTTGATAAGACAAAACTCATATACTTACAAAAGGAGGGAAGGTGTACTTTCTCTCCAAATGGACAGAAGAACAAACTAAATAGATGGGTCCAATTCATTCCTCTAGATCAAGATGGTGGTTCCCTATCTGACTTAATAGTCCACTCTGCATCGACGAAACTGATTGATTCTTAAGAAAAAATGTGAATCCAAGACAGACATGGGCATTTCAACAAAAATATCTTCAATTTCCTTTTACCCTTCTTCTTTATCCGGGGGAATAGTTTCCTCATCTTTAAATTAGAATATTAAAGGAAGTGTTTCATTGACAAAATACACGTTCCTTACCTTCTGGAGTACTGAGTTTATTATGATCATCAATAATTTTTATTGAATCAACAATAAACTTCAGAAACTCAATCTCTTTAATATTTTTCTGCAAAACTCTATTATGACCAGAATGTCATCATTCAAAACTTAATTATAAAGGATAATATTGTATGTTTGGTATTTGAGTTAGTGACAAATTTTGATTTTAATACTTGTGATATATGACTCAGTATATTTGATTTTTTACTAATAAAAACATATTCTTTTATAGGAAATATGTCATATTTAGACTATTTCTAGATGTATTATCATCAAATATTGAAGTTATAATGCAAGTTTAACATAACAAATGAATAATTAAATGATGACACACTTAAAAAATCAGAATCATCTATTCAGTTTGTTCACATGTGATTTTGTAGGTCAAGTACATCATTCCTAATTTTGTAAGTATACGAGTTTTGCCCTCTCTCACACACTTTCTGTTATTTTTTCTACTGCACACATGTTCTACTTAATCTGAGTTTATGAAAGTTTTGTCTATAACTTTGACATGCCACTTAAACGGAAATGCTCTTCGGTTTATATTTTGTCCACTCTTACAATTTTGAACTTATGTGTAATTTGTAGGCTATCAAATCTCGAAAAGGGCATGGATGAAAATATTTCAGAGAGTCGCCATCACTATTGGATATTGATGGCTTCAGAGCTTCTGATTCTTCTGCAGACAATGATTCTTCTATTTATGGAGAAGGATATGTGTGGGATTTAAACTCCCCAAATGTCAAAATGACTTTGTATCCTCATCGTGAAGGATTTGAGTTCATGTGGAAAAGCACTAGTTGAGATATAACTCTTGAGTGACTGAGAGATCCCCTCTCTACTAGTGAGGGAGGATGCATAATATCACATCCACCTTGTATCGGAAAAAACCCAACCCACCATAGTATTTCTTCAGTTATTTCTTAAGATGTTTCCAAAGTATCGGCATGTAATCAGTTCTCCATTCAGTTTGCTACTTAACTGTGCAACTGTGTTCCTGAAATGGGAAGTGGACATCCCTTCTGCATAGAAGAAAGATGTCCACCTCCCATTTCATAAACTCGGCTTCCTAGTTAAGAATAAAATTGGAAGGATCTATGACTACATGCCAACAGTATGGGAAGAGCTTCAGAAATGATTGAAGAAACACTATGGTGAGTCACGTTCAAAAGTCATATATCTAGTAATTTTGTTCCACATGAAATCAAAGCCTCCACGTTAATGAGAATACATTGTCGCTTTGGAACTTTGGGGAACTAAATCCCACACGACTCCTTCCATTAATAGGAAAATCGTGGGCTGTATAAGAATCGGAAACTCTAAAGGCGTCAACATCCAAGAGTAATGGCGACTCTACAAAATATTTTCTTGAGTACCTCCCTCGAGTTCTCTAAACATGCAGATGACACATAAGTTCAAGAATTTAAGATGGACCAAAAATATATTGGAGAGCAGAGTTTACAAAATAATTGGAAAGAAAAGTTCTTCATAGGACATATGACAACAAATAAGCAGATGTGTCCAATTTGTGACATTCACTCTGCAGCAGTAAAACTGATGGATTCGTAAAGCCAATATGTGATTGCAAGACATACATGTCCATTTCAACAAAAAGATCTTCAATTTTCTTGTTTTCCCATTCTTCTTTCTCCGGGAGAAGTGGTTCCTTATCTTCAAATCGAAATACTAACTACTTTATGTACTTGTATTTTAATCAAAGTTTTAGTTCTTAGACATCGAAATTCAAACAAATAATTTACTATCAACTCATTTAGGTGTATTCACTGTGCCAAACTGACGAATCTATATGTCTTCTAAAGTCTTTTGGCCCATTAAGAAAATATCCCCATAATTCGTTTTCGACACTTGGACGTCAAATTAATTTATTCATTCATTCATCAAAAACAATCTTTACGAAAGGACCTTAGTACACAATGATTACCCCTTCATGAGAAGATTTTAATATAAAGAATTTGTTATCATCATTTCTACTCTAAGACCTCATTTGTTTGCACTTAATGGTGATCTGAATATGAATGATTCGGACATTAGGCCATTAGTTGTGTTTTTTTATTTAGAAACCTCTTAATGGGTCTGAAAAGGTCTGCATGAATCAGATATGTAAAAAATTCTTATTATCATTCAAACTCTTTTAATGATACTTTTATTTTCAGAAAAAAAATTGTGCTCCAGATTTTTTTCTTCAAAATAAAATAAACTTCAAGTCTCTTTCATTCTCCAACTTTATTATTTATCGAAATTATTTTCCTTAAAATTTTAATTTTTGTTTATCAATAATTGGTAAAAATTATTTTTTTAAAAATTATTTGAGTAAAATGCAAAGCAACTTCAAAAATATGTGTTGTTGAAATCGGACTATGCTGCCTTTATAAATTTGTTTGAAATCATTTGAATGTATCATATTCATTATTTATTTTTAAAAAGAGTACATGAGCAAACACATTATAGAATGTACAGATATTTCACCTATGTATTTAAGATTAGTTTGTGTTGAATATTTGTTTTCAAAAAATGATGACTAAATTTTTTTCTAACAATTATATTTATTTTTATAATTTATATATGTAATTCATGTACTTCCATTTTATCAAACTTATAATATGTATTTATAATTCAAATATCATAATGTTTATCAAAGAATGACATTTTTTCAAATATTTTGTTAATGTAATATTTAACTACTATTTTATTTGAATTATAATAATTATTGTGTTTATTTATATATATATACACACACACTAACTTAGAAGTATGAACTCTCTAACTTGAATGTTAAATTAGGCCAAATCCATCGGTTGGTCCCCTAAAGTTGGCACCAAGTTCACTTACACACCTCAACCGAGTGAAGTTCATTTTAGACACCTTATGTAGGGTCCCTCTATGTCATTTTGACACTTTTTTGACAATTAGTTTTACGGCATGTGTGTATCGTATATATAGTATAAGGTGATGTAAAATAGAATTAATATTATTAAATTAAATCTTTTTAATAAATAATTATAATTGAACGAACATAGAACAAGTGTTTTTGAATTATTAATACATATTGTCATAGAGTTAGTTGTATTTTAAGATCAAAATGACCAGATATCATGAAAACATTTCAAAATACATTCAAAGTTTAAATATGGGAAAAACTGACATTTCTTTAATAATATTTTCTTACTTCAATAAATTTTGTAAACAAATCTAACCAACAAAATTGAAAAAAAATATCCATTCAAAAAATGTCACCAATAGCCTTTCATGTTAAGGTTATGAACATAAATGATGTACACCATTTAAGTACAAATTTTGTCTTAAATATTCATACTTGAAATTTAGTTTGTGCATGACACTAATAAGGATTATCATAAGTATTTCAATATTTTATATTTATAAATTACATATTTTTTACAAAATATTATTACTCAATTAATATTTGAGTAAGTCTATCATAGAGAGGTAATTTTACCAAAAAAAGTGTACTTGGTTGTTATCATGAATGAATTTTTATATATGAATAACATCACATATGGTGAAAAATATTTCATTTCATTATGTTTCTACCTTATCTTTGTGGAATTGTAGTCCTCCCCTTTTTTTGTCACATACATATCATATAGTTGTTGTCTAATGAAAGTATATAGTATCTTATAGAAGTTGTATCATGATATAAAATATTTAAATTTTTTAATAATAAAAATTAATAGATTAATAAAATTTAAAGTATTATTTACAAAATCATTAATTTGATTTTAGATCATTTTATGATCAATCACTATTTTCTTATCTATTTTTATATAGATAGTAAGGAGTGTATCATGTGATATAAATAAAAATTATATGGAACAATACATAGCCAATGAAAAAGGAAGACGGAAATATATGTTCATGCTATATTCACTCCAGTGTTCCATTTGATTTAAATCTCTTGCCACCAACATTTTACTTTCTCCATTCATTTGTACATACATATCCATTAAAAATAATTGGTATCATGGATATGTTATCATATTATAAGTAAAAGTGAAAATCTGTTTTTGAAATAGTGAATTTAACATCAAAACTAATAATTCAATGGACTACATTTGAGGGAAAAGAATAAAGAATAAAAAAATAAAGAAGAAATATCTTACCCAAATCATATGCCATTTTTCATATATGTTTAATATTATTGTCTCTCGCACAACTTTTCGTCACTGTTAACTCATTAAAATGGTAAGAAAAAATACGAGTGTGAATTGATAAATGATTTGCTATAATTTTTTCACGAACTCTTTCTGATTAGGTTCCTTGAATTTCGTTGAATTTTGAACTTCATCAATTTTTACAAATACCACTTGAGATTTTTTAAGAAGAAGAAGAGTAGATAACTTAAAGAAATTGTAGTTTATAAGTGCAAGGAAACCCCTCTATTTATAGCTACCAAATAGTAGTATGAATAGGTGTTAATTGTGCCTTATCCGAAAATTCACAACCTTTCGAAAAAGTCACTGCTTATCGGAAAAGTCACAACCCTTTGAAAGAGGCACAACTCATCAGAAAAGGAACAACCCTTTAGAAAAGTCACCTTTGAAAAACTCACAAATCATTGAAAAAGTCACAACACTTCCAAAAATTCACAACTCATTGAAAAAGTCACAATCCTTTAATTTGAAAATGTATCTACTTTCAATATAATAAAATTAATAAATAAAATAAATTGAGTATTTTTAATTGGGGTATTATAGTAATTCAACATTCAAGTTTGGGAGTTCATGCTTTTAAGGTAGTATAGATATAGATAGTTAGATAGAATATATACAGATAAGCAAAAAAAGTGAAGGAGAGTGTAGTACACTAATTAATGACGTGGCAAACAACCAATTAAATAATTACATGTGTAATTTTAACTTAAAAATTATTTAAAATCTATTTAGTAAATAAAATAAATATATTATTCTAAAAAACCAATTTAACCTGCCCCCCTTCTCGAAGGTAGTTGTCTTCTCTACTACACCCAACATTTTTTTATTTTTCAACGGAGAAGGGTCTAAAATGTCCCGCAAGTATTTGAATCGGTACAAAATTACCCTCCATCCACCTATCGGCCCTATAATACCCCTGACGTCCACCTTTCGGCTCAAAAATACCCTCGATATTAATCATTTGACTCATATTTACCCTTATTTTTAATAGCTCCCTTAAAGTAAAATTATTAAATATTTATTTATTATATTTCTTAATGTGACTGGTCCAAATTTAAATCCTTCTCAAAAAAATAATAAAAATGATATTTTTAAAAATTCTATTTATCTATAAAACCACTTATGATTCATATTTTAACTCGATACACTTGAAAATAATATTGAAACAATAATTAATTTCATGATATCTTCCTATTGGCTTATTTTAAATAGACCCCAATTTATTATAATGTAACTCAACTCATAAATGGGGATCCAACTAAAATCCATACTTACCCCGACTGATTGTCCATCAAAAAAAATTATAATTTTCATTAATATAAAATTTTCTCTCAATTATCCAAATGTTTTGTTCATTTTTTCTTTTATTTCTTTTTGTAATTTCTTAGTCTTAATTAGGATATCCGAGACTCAAACATGATATGAACTCACATATTTATATTCTTTTAATAAGTATTATTGTCATGATGGGTTGAGGGTAGGGATAAGAGAAATGACTATTTTTGTTCTTTTATTTTTAATTTTGGGTAAACACAAAACAAAAATGTAATATTTGTACATATTTGCTTAATTAAGTCATCTTTTATTGAACTAATTATTTCTATATTAATGCATTGTTATTTTCCTCCTTTTTTCTCTCTTGTTTGTTATAAATTTAAAAAAAATTAAAATGGTGGACAAGATCCAAATAGAAAAAAATGAAAAAGATAGGAAGTGAAGGGTCGGGCAGGGAGGAGTGTAGAGAGTAGATGCCTAACCTTTTTATAAAAATTAAGTCAATCATGTGGGCTTATATATTAAGTAATTTCAAATTATTTTAACGGAAAAGGGTCTAAAATGCCTTTAAACTATGAGATTTGGTACAATATTACCCTCCTTCCACCTAATGAGTATGATCCTTTAGACATAAGGGTATTTTTGAACCGAAAGGTGGACGTCAGGGGTATTTTAGTGCCGATAGGTGGATGGAGGGTAATTTTATACCAATTCAAATACTTGAGGGGCATTTTAGGCCCTTCTCCATATTTTTAATCTACTTCTTTTAATTGTTTAGGATCTCTTTTTTTTTCTTTCTAGTTTGGTGTTGTTTTGAAAGAAAAAGAGAGGAAGGGGAGGGAGGGAGAGAAAGAAAGAAAAAATATAAAATATGAGTGTTGGAATCCATTTTTTCCGACGAAAAAAGGTGGAGAGCAGTGGTGGTACCTTACCCTCCTTTCCCATCGAAAATCGTCTTATTCATTACACTCAAAATCCCATTTGTACTTTTTTTAAAATTAATTCTTTTCTTTTACTATTTTTCATATTTATTATTATTTTTTCTTTTTAATGTTGTTTTGTGGGAAGAAAAGAGGGAGAGGAAAAAAGAAAGAGAGAATAAATATGAAATATGAGTGTTGGTATCCATTTTTCCTGTAAAAAAAGGTAGAGGGAGGTGATTGTAGATTAAGAGAGGTAATACAATGAAGAAGAAGAAAAATGACTTGAAAACGGATTGGAATAAAATATTCTACCTCCATTGAAGGAGTTTAAGCTTCAAAAAATGATGGGAGGTGGTAGCTTGAAAAATGGAGAAGAAGAAGAGAAAATAAAATGAACAAATAGCTAAATTGAGCCTTTCACGCTCTATTGTTAAGTGTATCACACTCACATTGACATGTCAACAAAAAGTGTCAAAATGACACAACGGGACCCTACATGATGTAATGACCCTCCAGGTAATTTCTATGTACCCGCCTTCTTTTCGTCGGTTAGGGATTTCCTACAGCGACCACCCCAAGTCATTTATGACTTGCTGGCACTGATAGTTCGGTCGCCTAGTTGTTGGTTTGGATTTTGTGCAGCTTTTCGTGTCTTAGAGGCCTTGAAGCTTGAAAAGTGACTTTTAGTCAGTTCAACAGGAAAACGGCCTCAGAACGGAATTCTGACAATTCCATCAGCTTTGGAATGGACAAATTAGGCTAGGAGTGTGGTTGAATCGAGTTCTGAGGCTATCGGTGTGAGTTTAAATCATTTTTAGCGCTTTAGCCTTGAAATCTAGCCAGCGGTTGACTGTGGTCAACATTCTTGGAAAATGTATCTGAAGTAAAAATTTGACAGCATGGTTAGCCCTAGAATATCGAGTTTGGTCTCGAACGACCTTTCGTTTGACTTCCGAGGCCTCCAGACTCATTCCGAGTCCCTCAGTGGATTATGGTTAAAAATGGCCTTCGAGAGTGGGACCCACTTTTTACCGAAATGACCTCAGATAGAAATTTCGACTATGCTTTTAGAGTCCGGAATGTCAAATTTAGTAGGGTAGCATATATATTTTATTTTTATCGGGTTTTGAACGAACCCCGAGCACCCCGTTGGAGATTTAAAAGTTGGCATAAAAAAATAATCAGCTTTTTAGCTGATATATATATCTGGTGCAGGCCATTTCACCCTCATTTCGCAAGGAACGCGTTGGTGAGCTCGGAAACAGATTTGGGGTCTCCGTTTAAGGTAAATTTCATAAAATACTTGCTGCCACAACCCTTTTTGTGAGCTTGATTTTGGAAATTTTTGAGACTTGATATCTCAGTCATTGTAGGTACGATTTCGGTGATTCTTGGGGCTATCAATAGTGGTTTTTCTAGAAAAATGTGTTGGCATGGTTGGAATTCGTATTTGAAGCTTCGTTTGAGGTAAGAATTATGTTTTAGTTGGTGCCATAACTCATTTTCAAGCTCAATTTTTGGGAAATTTTGGAAAATGATTTCTTGGCCATTTTAGGTCCGAATTTGGTGATTCAAGAGCCTAGTTTGTGGGGTTTTTCGTGAGGATCATCGTGGTGTGGTTGGTTTCAGCAGTTGGGCTTTCGTTTCTGGTAATTTCATATAAATAGCAGCTGCCATTGTTGTTCATTTTTAGCGTAATTTTGGGTTTTTCGTTGCATAGTCGTGTTGGGACTGTTCCGAGCCCCAAATAGTGTTCCAATTTGGAACACATGTTCGGGGAGCTGTTTAGAACCTATTTTTGGGGTTAATTCCCAAATTTTCAGCGTGGGTCTCACTTTCCCCATTTTGACCCCGAAATTGGTCTGCCTCCGTTTCTTGCAAATTTAGTGTATAAACGACTGTAACGATGTTGTGATTCTGTTTTTGACATCGTAGAAGCGATCTGAGGTCGCTCGGAAGGGAAAAGCTCTGGCTGAGTAGTTTGGAGCGTGCGTGTTCGTCTTACAGGTAGGCTACAACTTCCCTTTTCTTTTAGACTGAGTCTGAATGTGTGAGCATATGTGAATTTGCATGAATATTGGGACGGGGAACTAGATTAGCATTCTATGTTCGATAAAATTCATATTTAGGATGTCTCCGAGTTCAGCTGGTACTTAAATTGTTATATTTGATCATCCTTGCTTTCTTATTTGGCCTGGGTTTTAGTTATGAGTTATATTGAAGCATGTTTTACCTTAGTCTAGACTTACACTAGTGATGCCATAGACTAACGATTGTTCAGAGCTAATAGATTATATTATTTCCGCCTCGGTGTGACTTCGAGCAGCGTACGTTCTGGTAGACAGATATAGCAGACTTGGGTCTAATAGAGATGAGCCTTAGCTAGGCAGTGACTCAACTGTTGAGCTATAACATCCATAATTCCCGTATGATTTTAACTTTCTGCATTTCCGGCCACCATTCGGGCCCGTTCGGTGATACATACGGCTTCAATTCGATTATCTTGACACCACTGTGAGATGGTTAGGTGATATAGAAGATAGTTACGAAGATTTTCCCATGACTTCTAGATGTGAGAATCCTTGGATGGCTTATTTAAAAGCTTTACGTTGCCGTGGTAACTTAACATGAGGTTTGACCCGTGGTTCAAGGTATGGTCTCTGTTCTTCCTGCTGCTTCTTATTTACCCTCCTATAATGGAGTCGACCTACAGAGTACGACCCCCTCTTGGGTTATATCACTTTATTTAGGAGTAGTCGACATCCATGGTCCGAGGTCCGGGCTCTGTGCTATCCCTTGTAGAGTTCGGCTCTATCGACGTATCTATTATAGGCAGACTCACCCGTTGTTCAAGGTCCAGGCTCTGTGTTTCCTTTCTTTCATAGCTCGAGAATATTGACATTTCTGTAATGCTTCAAGTTTACGAATATCCTCTAATCTTAGTTTAGCTTTTTTGTGTACCTGTCGGGCTTATGGGGGTTTGCTCGGGTTTTTACTTCAATTTGGGCACGAGTGTACCTTCTGGGCTTATGGGGGCCAGTTAGAGTAGTCATCTTAGGATTTTTTGCTTTACACTCGTGTGCATACCTTTACTTTTCTTGTTCGTGACATCTGTCTGTGTTTTATTCTAGAATTTCCTATTGCTTTTACCTTTCTTACTCAATCGGTCTATGATGCCTACTGGGTACCTATTGTTTTGGTACTCATGCTACACTCTGCATCTATTCTCGTGATGCAAGACGGAGCATCAGTTATCAGCACTGCCATTCGAGCCAGTATCAACCAACATTCAGAGGCAAGGGTGAGCACAGGGTCCTGATCATTTTCGTCTCCTTTTGTACACATATTTTTTGGCTCGTCTTTTGTACTTGAGACATGTCCTTTGTAGTTGTGTATATATTTTTATGTTGGTCCACTTTTGGAACTTGTACTCTTAGTATGGCTCTGTACTTGTGACTTCTCGGTTGTGGGAGGGATTCAGTTCTTATGTATGTATTCTTTTGGCTTGCCTTATTCCTTTTGTTGTTATTGTTTCTGCTACTTGGTTTCTGCCCTTTAACCCACTACTAGTTGTTCTGGGTTTCGGGTTAGCTTACCTACTGGTGGGATTTAGTAGGTGCCATCACAGCTCGAGGAATCAGGTCATGACAAGTTGATATCAGAGCTGCAGGTTCACTGGTCTCACTTGTACAGAGCTAACGTCTAGTAGAGTCCTATAGATCGATGCGGAGACGTCCGTGACTTATTTTCGGGAGGCTACATGATATCATTAGGGAGATTCCCTATTTTGTATCATTTCCGTGCATCGTATGTCTAAATTGGTTTCATGGAATCTCATTTGTTTCAATTTTATTCTTATGTGTCTGTTTATTGCCCTCCTCGATTGAGTATGAGCCCTGGGCCCTTAATAGAGTCATTACACGTTTCGACCTCGATAGGTGATTCTTTAGTAGTGGATCAGATATTTAGATATTGTGTGGTCACTCTACAGGGGCAGGATACCCGGGCGGACCTCATTCTGTTGATATGATTGATTTCGACACCATCTTAGGCATTGATTGGTTAGCCCCTCATCATGTGGTTTTGGACTGTTAAGCCAAGACCGTTACCTTAGCGATACCTGGCATACCCCCAGTGGTATGGAAGGGGTCTTTTAGTCGCACACCGGTTGGAATTATCTCTTATGTTAAAGCCCAAAGGTTAGTAGCTGCGGGGTGCTTAGCCTATTTTGCTAATGTACTTGATGTATCTAGCGAGGCCCCCTCCGTTGGCTCAGTTCTGATGGTTTGTGAGTTTCTAGATGTATTCCCTGCTAACTTACCTGGCCTACCCCCCGGAGAGAGATATCAACTTTGTTATAGACTTAGGAGCCGGGCACTAAGCCCATTTCTATCCCACCCTATCGGATGGACCCCACAGAGCTTAAGAAGTTCGATATTCAGCTTCAAGGTCTCATAGACCAGGGATTTATTCGGACCAATGTATCTCCTTGGGGTGCCCCCGTTCTGTTTGTTAAGAAGAAGGACGGGTCTATGAGGATGTTCATCGATTAAATGTAGCTAAACAAGGGGATGGTGAAGAACTGTTACCCTCTACCTTGCATTGACGACTTGTTTGATCAGCTCTAGGATGTTGTTGTGTTTTCTATGATCGACTTGAGGTTCGGGTACCATCTGCTAAGGACTAGGGCAACGAATATCCCTAAGACCGCATTTAGGACTCGTTATGGCCATTATGAGTTCCTAGTGATGTCCTTTGAGCTGACTAATGCCCATGTTGCCTTCATGGATTTGATGACCCGTGTATTTAGGCCCTATCTGGACTCCTTCATTATAACTTTCATCGATGATATTCTTGTATACTCGTGGAGCATAGAGGAGTATGCGCAACATCTAAGGATTCTGCTCCAAACTTTGAGAGACAAGCGACTTTATGCCAAGTTCGCAAAGTTCAAGTTTTGGTTGGAGTCTGTGACATTTCTTGGGCACATAGAGTCTAAGGATGGTATTATGAAGGATCCGACAAAGATTAAAGCCATTTGTGGTTGGGCTAGACCCACTTATGTGACTGAGGTTAGGAGCTTCATTGGGCTGACTGGATATTATATGCGTTTGTTGAGGGTTTCTCCACTATTGCTGCACCTTTGACTCGATTGACTCACCAGGGTGTTCCTTTTGTGTGGTCTGAGGAGTGTGAGTTGAGCTTTCGGAGGCTCAAGGAGTTGCTTACTACTGCTCTTATCCTGACTCTTCCAGTTGAGGGTGAGGTCTTTACAGTATATGTGATGCTTTCGGTGTTGGTCTAGGGTGTGTTTTGATGCAGAGGGCCGGGTTATTGCCTATACCTTCCGACTGTTGAGAGTACACGAGCGCAACTACCTCATTGATGATCTATAGTTCGCGACGGTAGTATTCGCGCTCATGATTTGGAGTCCCTACCTATATGGGGTTCACTGTGAGATTTACACCGACCACCGCACCCTACAGTACATTATGATTCAGAGGGATGTTAAATCTAGGCAGTACGCTGGATTGAGGTTCTGGCAGACTATGACCTCTCTATTCTCTACCATCCGGGCAAAGTGAATGTAGTAGCAGACACCTTGTGTCGGAAGGCAGGGAGTATGGGTAGCTTGGCTTACTTGCCTACCGTGGAGCGGCCCTTGGCTTTAGACATTTAGTCTCTAGCTTACGGGATGATCAGATTAGATATTTCAGAATCGAGGCGAGTATAGGCCTTTATCGGGGCTAAGTCTTCACTATTTGATTGGATCCGTTCCAGACAGTACGAGGATGATTCATTGGCATCCCTTAGAGACTGGGTGTTACAGGGTGATAGTGGCCAGACTACAATAGGCTCAGATGGGGTTCTCCAGTTTGACGGTCGTTTGTGTGTTCCTAGAGTTAGGTGCTTGATTCAGTTGATTCTTCACGAGGCCCATGATTCCATATACTCTATTCATCCGGGCAAATCGAAGATGTATCGAGACTTGAGGCAGCATTACTAGTGGGATGGCATAAGGAGAGATATTGTTGAGTATGTGCCCCGTTGCCTTAGTTGCCAGCAGGTGAAGGCCGAGCATGAGAGGCCTGGTGGGGAGTTTCAGATATTACCCATTCCCGAGTGGAAATGGGAGCGTATCACCATGGACTTTGTGATCGGATTGCCTCGGACTCCCAGGGGAATTGATAGTAATTGGGTCATCGTGGATCGATTGACCAAGTCCGCTCACTTCCTCCCAGTTCGATCTAAGTGTAGAGCGGTTGGTCCGTGTTTATATTCAGGAGATAGTCTGACTTCATGGTATGCCAGTGTCCATCTATCAGATTGAGGGTCTCAGTGTACATATAGTTTTGAATGAGAATTTCAAAGAGAGTTGGGCACCAGGGTTGTTCTCAGCACTGCTTTCCACCCACATACCGATGGCCAGTCAGAGCGCACTATTCAGGTTCGGGAGTACTTGTTGCGGGCTTGTGTGTTGGAGTTTCGGGGTTACTAGGTTCATCTTTTTCCCTTGGCATAGTTTGCGTACAACAACAGCTACCACTCGAACATTTAGATGGCCCTGTTTGAGGCCCTATATGGTAGGCGATGTCGTACTCCAGTTGGTTGGTTTGATTCCTCGAAGCCTAAGCCGTACATTACAGATTTACTCAAGGGAGTTTTGGCGATAGTTCGGGTTATCTAGGATAGGATGACGACATCTTAGAGCAGGCACCAGAGTTATGCTGACCGCATGCGTCGTCCTTTGAGTTTTGGTGTTGGTGACCGGGTGTTGTTGCGGGTGTCGCCCTTGAAGGGCGTGATGAGGTTTGGCAGGCGGGGCAAACTTAGCCCCAGATATATTGGGCCTTTTGAGATCCTGAGGAGGGTTGGTGATGTTGCCTATGAGTTAGCCCTACCTCCTGCATTTTCAGCTATACACCCAGTTTTTCATGTATCGATAATATGCCGGTATATTCCAGATGAGTCTCATGTGCTACAGTATGATTCAGTTGAGTTGGATGACAGTCTGACCTTTGTTGAGGAGCTGGTAGCCATATTAGCCAGAGATGTTCGTCAGCTCCGTTCTCGGTCCATTCCTGTAGTTAAGGTCTAGTGGCGACACCGTCCATTTGAGGAGGCTACCTGGGAGACGCAACAGGAGATGCGCGAGCAGTTCCCAAGCTTATTTGAGCACTCAGGTATATCTTATCCTTACTTTCGCGGACGAAAGTTCTTTTAATAGTGGATGTTGTAATGACCCTCCAGGTCATTTCTGTGTACCCACCTTCTTTTCGTCGGTTAGAACTTTCCTATAGCGACCCCAAGTCATTTATGACTTGCTGACACTGACAGTTTGGTCACCTGGTCATTCGTTCGGATGTTGTGCAGCTTTCTGTGTTATAGAGGCCTTGAAGCTTGAAAAGTGACTTTTAGTCAGTTCATCGGGAAAACGGCCTCACAACAGAATTCTAACAGTTCCATCAGCTCCGTAGTGGACAAATTAGGCTAGAAGCATCATTGACTCGAGTCCCAAGGCTTTTGGTGCGAGTTTAAACCATTTTTAGTGTTTTAGCCTTGAAAACTGGCAAACGGTTGACTTTGGTCAACATTCTTGGAAAACATATCCGAATGAAAAATTCTGACAACATGGTTAGCCCCGTAATGTCGAGTTTGGTCTATGAAGACATTTTGTTCGACTCCCAAGGCCTCCGGACTCATTCCGAGCCCCTCGGTGGATTTTGGTTTAAAATGGCCTTTGGAAGTGGGACCCACTTTTTATCGAGATGAACTCTGATGCAAATTTTGACTGCGCTGTTGAGTTTGAAATGTCGAATTTAGTAGGGTAGCATATCTACTTTATTTTTATCAGGTTCCAAACGAATCTCGAGCACCTCATCGGAGATTTAAAGTTGGCATAATATTTTTTAGCTTTTCAGCTAATATATATAGCTGGTGAAGGCAAATTTCAACCTCATTTCTCTACTTCAAACCTTCATAACTCTCTCCTTTCAAGTACAATTGTAGTGATTTGAAGGTCCATCTTGTGGGGGGTTTCGCAAGAAACGCGTTGGTGAGCTCGGAAACCGATTTGGGGTCTCCATTTGAGGTAAATTTCATAAATTACCTGCTGCCACACCCCTTTTTGTGAGCTTGATTTTGGGAATTTTTGAGACTTAATAACATCCATTTTAGGTCCAATTTTGGTGATTTTTGGGCCTATCTTGAATGGTATTTCAAGTAGAACGTGTTGGCGTGGTTTGAATTCATATTTGAAGCTTCGTTAGAGGTAAGAATTATGTTTTAGCTGCTGCCATTGCTCATTTTCGAGCTCAATTTTTGGGAAATTTTGGAATATGATGTCTTGGCCATTTTAGGTTCGAATTTGGTGATTCAAGAGACTAGATTGTGGGGTTTTTGGTTAGGATCATCGTGGTGTTATTGGTTTCAGCATTTGGGCCCTTGTTTCTGTTAATTTCCTGTAAATAGCAGATGCCATTGTTATTCATTTTTAGCATAATTTTAGGTTTTTCATTGCATGTTCGTGTTGGGACTGTTCTGAGCCACGAATTGTGTTCCAATTTGGAACAAAAGTTTGGTGGAGCTGTTTAGAACCTATGTTTGGGGTTAATTCTGGAATTTCAGGCGCGGATCCCACTTTTCCTGTTTTGACACCAAAATTGATCCGCCTTCATTTCTTGCAAATTTAGTGTCTAAACGACCGTAACGACCTTGTGATTCTGTTTTTGATAGTGTGGCAGCGATCCGATGTCGTTCGGAAGGGAAAAGCTCTAGCGGAGTAGTTTGGAGTGCGCGTGTGTAGCCTACAGGTAGGCTACGACTTACCTTTTCTTTGAGATTGAGTCTTAATGTGTGTACGTATGTGGATTCGCGTGAATATTGGGGTGGGTAACTAGATTATCACGCTATTTTAGATAAAATTCATATTTAGGCTGTCTCCGGATTTAGCGGGTACTTGAATTGTTATATTTGATTATCCTTGCTTCCTTGTTTGGCCTAGTTTTAACTTATGAGTTATATTGGAGCATGTTTGGCCTTAGTCTAGACTTAGACTAGTGATGCCATAGAATCTTGATTTTTCAGAGCCGATAGATTATATAATTTTTCACCCCCGTGTGACTTTGAGTGGCGTAGGTTCTGGTAGACTGATATAGCAGAATTGGGTGTGATAGAGATGAGCCTTAGCCATGTAGTGATTCAGGTGTGGGGCCTTAACATCCATAATTCTCGTATGATCCTAACTTTCTGCATTTCTGGCCACCCTCCGAGGCCATTCGATGAAACATACGACTTTAGTTCGATTATCTTTTCACCGTGATATGGTTAGAGGATATAGAAGATGGTTACGAAGAGTCGCCCATGACTGTTAGATGCAGGAATCCTTTGATGACTTATCTGGAAACTTTACGCTGCCGTGGTAACTTAACATGAGGTTTCACCCGCGGTTTGAGATCCGGGCACTGTTCTTCTTGCTGCTGCTTATTTACCCTCTTATAATGGAGTCGGCATACAGAGTTTGGACCCCTCTTGGGTTATATCACTTTATCTACAGGTAGTCGATAACCTCGGTTGGAGGTCCAAGCTCCTTTTTCTACTTTGTAGGGTTCGACTCTATTGTCGTATCTACTATAGGCAGACTCACCCACGGTTTGAGGTCCAGGCTCTTTGTTTCCTTTCTTTCATAACTCGGGAATACTGACATTTCTGTTATTCTTTGAGTTTACGAATCTCCTCTAGTCTTAGTTTAGCTTTTTTGTGTACCTATCGGGCTTATGGGGGTCCGTTCGGGGTTTTACTTCAATTTGCGCACGAGTGCACCTTTTGGGCTTATAGGGTTCAGTTGGATTAGTCACCTTAGGTTTGTTTGCCTTACACTCGTGTGCATACCTTTACTTTTCTCGTTCGTGGCCTCTGCCTGTGTTTTATTCTAGAATTTCCTATTGTTTTTACCTTTCTTACTCAATCATTCTATGATGATTATTCGTACCTATTTTTTTTGTACTCATGCTACACTCTGTATCTATTCTCGTGATGCAGGATCGAGCACCAGTTATCAGTGCCGCCATTCGAGCTAGTAGCAGCCAGCATCCAAAGGCAAGGGTGAGCACAATGTCCTGATCATTGTCGTCTCTTTCAGTACAAATATTTTATGGCTCGTCATTTGTACTTGAGACAGGTCCTTTGTACTTGGGTATATTTTGTATGTTGGTCCACTTTAGGGACTTGTTCTCTTAGTATGGTTCTGTACTTATGACTTCCAGGTTCTGGGAGGGATTTAGTTCTTATGTATGTATTCTTTTGGCTTGCCTTATTCCTTTTGTTGTTATTGTTTCTGCTACTTGGTTTCTGCCCTTTTACCCACTACTAGTTGTTGTGGGTTACGGGTTGGCTTACCTACTGGTGGGATATAGTATGTTCCATCATGGCTCGATAAATCAGGTCGTGACACATGTGGTGTTGAAAATGAACATCACCGAGTGCAGGTTGTGGCATGAACATTATCAATTTGTGTATGTGGAATAGAGCTGAAATATAGAAATAATCAGTGTTTAACTTCAAGATCTCTTGGGTAAGGCATTCATCAGGCCTAGAGTATGGCCTTAGGACGCTCCCGTCCAATTTGTCAAAAAGAAGGATGGTAAGATGCACACGTGTATTAATTAAAGTAGTTGAATAAGGTGATGGTGAAGAACCATTACCGTATGCCTAGGATTAATGGTCTATTCACCCAGTTTCAGGGTGCCACAATGTTCTCGAAGATTGATCTGAGGTCTCTTTACCATCAATTGAAAAATAGGGCAGCATACATCCGTAAGATTGCATTTAGGACTTGATATGACCATTATGAGTTCCTACTGATGTTTTTAGGTTGACTCCTGCCCCTACCACCTTCATGGACTTGATAGCGCGGGTGTTTAGATGGTATCTTGATTTATTCATCATTGTGTTGATTGATGACATCCTGGTATACTCACATAGCATGAGTGGTCATGAGCAACATCTGAGGATCGTGCCCCTGACTTTGAGAGATCAGTGGCTTTATGTCAAGTTCTCAAACTGCAAGTTTAACTTGTGTTTGTTGGATTCTTGGGGCACGTGGTGTCCAAGGATGGCATTATGGTATATCTAGCGAAGATTGAGACTATTTGTGATTGGGCTAGGCCCATGTCAGTTACTAAGGTTCAGAGCTTCGTCGGATTAGCAGGCTACTATAAACAGTTTATGGAGGGCTTATCCATAATTGTAGCACCTTTGACCTGACTAACTCGTCTTGATGTTCTTTTGAGTGGTTAGTGGAGTGTGAGTTGAGCTTGAAGCTTAAGGAATTGTTAACTATTGCTTCTATAGTGACTCCTCCATTTAAGGGTGATGGATTTATGGTCTATTGCGATGCATCAAGCATTGTCTTGGGTTGTGTATTGATGCAACGGGGCTCAGTTATTGCCTATGTGTTGGGCCAACTAGGCTACATGAGCGCAAATACCACACCAATGACTTGGAGTTGGCGGCGGTAGTTTTGCACTTAAGATCTGGAGGCGCTATAGGTATGAAGTTTGTTATGAGATCTACACTGATCACATGAGTCTTCTATACATCATAATCTAGAGGGACCTTAAATTGAGGAAGCATCGCCGAATTGAGATTCTGAAGGAGTATGACCTCTCTATTCTCTACCATAAGGGTAAGTAAATGTAGTATCGGATGCCTTGAGTCGGAAGGCAGTGAGTAAATGCAGTCTAGACTTCTTATCTATGGTGAATCCACCTTAAGCTTTGTACATTCAATCGTTAATTAATCAGATGGCTCAGTTGGATGTCTCAAATTCTAGGCGTCTTTTTGTAACACCCCGACTTTTCGAAACGTATAAATTGACTCATATCTTCGTGGAAAGACCAGGAAGGTGGGTAATAAATTAAGAATGATGTGTTATGTGATATTTTAAGTGTTCAAGTGTTGTATCTCAAGTTTTGAAGTTAGGTAAGTGGCAAAATAAAGGTTGGCGAAAGTTACCGTAAATTCCTTTTTAAAGATTTGTCTGAAATTTGGGTCAAATGTATCGGACGTTTTCTCCCAATATATTAAAAGTTATGATTCCCCCGACCTATCAAATCGAAGGTCTACGAGTTTAGTTTCCAACGCATCAAACCGTTCGTTCATACGACTTCAGAATAGAGAGATATTTGCGTTTTCGTGGGACTGCGCAAGCAGGCACGTGAGGTGGGGCCCTAAGTCGGTGGAATGTTACATATATCTTCTTCTTCGACCTTTTAATCCATTTTAAAGCTAAAAACCAGAGAAATTAGAGAAACCCATTTCTAGGATCAAGTGAAGTATAGATTTTCTCGACTTAAGTCCTTGACGAAAGTTGTTCTACGCGTTGGGCTCATCATCATGGTATAATTTGTTTTATCGATTGCGTAGCATATCACACTTTAGTGGTGGGACAGCAAGGGTTTGAGATATTTGAAGGTTTTGAGGTGTATTACGAACCTAAGATTGAGGTAAGACCCTTCTTTCATCGACTTTAGCTTTTATAAGCAGCAAACATCAATTTGCGACGGAAATACATATCTTTTATCATATTGTCTTGGTATCTTTTATTTTGTGTGTTGATTATGGTCCTACCTTGTTGTAGTATCAAGGGAGTTATGAGTAAAAGTTGTTAGGCCACGCGAATTTAGCGAAAAAGGTATGTTAAGGCTATTCCCTACTTACGGCATGTTTCCTTAAAGCTTAGAAGCAATGTATTTGGGTTGTTA
>JAJOOO010000275.1:0-75452 GCA_029582685.1 Solanum piurae | reverse complement strand
TTTCCTACTAGAAAAGAACTAGCTACTCCAAAACCTTTTCCTAAAAGGAAAGAATAAACCAAATATGAAAGAATATTATATTTTCCTTTCAAGAAAAGTAAAAACATTTATGGTAATGTTTTGTCTTTTCTTTTAAGAAAAAATAAACTTCAAATAAGGTAAGGAAATCAGGGCAAAATCCTAACAGCTTGTTTAGGCTAAATCGACCAGATCACTTGGGCCTAAATATATGTCATGCTAACATTGTTAATGCTTATTAAACCTTCTTGAATCTAATATTCCATCTTTCTTAACAACATGAAAATGATACTCGTGAAATACTGTAGGATAAATTTGTCATTGATGATATGAATGATCAAAAAGAACATGTCTTGCAACATATGTGAAGGTTATGGAATAATTGGAGAGTATCACTCCACAAGAATGTGAAGTTTAAGACATTTAGCGTTACTCTAAAAGATGTGCCAAAAGAGGTAGACAAGGGTGATTGGAAATGGCTTGTTAAAGAGCATTTCATGGTCCCGCATATATTAATTTAGTGAGGTTTTACTGTATTTCTTAAATATATTTTTAGACTAGCTATTTGACTTTTCTTATATTTTATTAATTCAAACTAATTAATTAATATTTTAATTATTATGGTTTATATTTATATATATATATATATATATATATATATATATATATTTAATTTAAAAATATAATAACCTAAACTATCCACACTACCCCACTACATCTACCCGCACCCCACTTTCAATTCCACTACCCACTACACACCCACTACACACGACCTACACTACAGCATACACAACACACACATACGCTCCTACATATACACACTACACACTCAGCAAAAATCAGCAAGCAATACATACATACTACACATCTGCAAAACAAAGAAAAAGAGAGACATGCACACACTACATACACAAAAAGGCAAGACATTAAAATGAAAAAAAAATCGATACAGCAGAAAAAAAAACTACAATACACACACCCATATACTACCAAAATACAACACAAGAAAAACGAAGAAAAAATCTGCCCACTACTACAAAACTCCACCCTCACACTCACATTACATATATATCCTAAAACAACATTAACACGTAGAGGAGAAAGAGTAAAAAGATATTTTTTCCATTCCAACAATCTTATATAACAAACAAAAAACGTAGGAGAAAGAGATATTAAAATTAAAGTTGGAGCTTGAGGTCTTGCTTACGATTCTGAGTTCGTGGTTCCCTTTGTAGTCTTGTCTTTGTAAATTAATTTTCACAAGAGGTAACACTTAATCCTTTATGTATAATTTAATATTATGATTATACAAGCATTGTTTGCAATTTATTGAAATTGTCAAATATCGTATGTGTTTAAACCATTATGTTATGATATGAATTATGTTCCAAATTTTTATACCCACTTCTGGTTCAAATATTTTCTATTGTTAGATTTAGCCTAAATTTCTTACAATAACCGTAGTTTATTTCATGTTTGAACAACCCATAGTTTATTTCATATTTAAAGTAAACCTATTGTCCAAGTCTAGTCTTATTTTCATATTTTGATTCTTTTATGATGATATATGCATTTATCGCTTAACAAAATGAAATGATGAGAAAAATTAAACAAAGATTCATTATGTGAAGTATTGATTTTAATTAGTAGGTTTTTCTTTTCATTTTAATGAAATAAAAAAATATTTTTAGGTGTTCATTTTAGAAAAAGAAAAAAAAGAAAAAAGAAATAAGATAACATGATTAGTCGAACATAATAAAAGATAAATTTTACCATCTAAAGAGCAATACATAAATTTTAGGTGTGACCCATAAATAAATTAGTAATTTGTGGTAAAGTTGGAAAGTGTTGTTGCAACTACGCCACACACTAAATGTCACGACCCAGGGGTACCCCTAGATGTAACATGGACCCCGAAGGGGTCTCATACGAGCCCTTAGCATATCATAAACATAAGTAATAGAAATGATGCAGAATTAAAAACTTTTTTCAATCGAAGTCTTTTCATAAAATTGAAACAAAAGTCTAGACATTGTCTCAATAACCATCTAATACAATCGAGAATCAATAAGGGTCACAACCCCTTACAATAAAATAGAAAGAAATGAAGAAACTTGAAATGAACAACTCTTGTCCTCGAACAATGAGGACTCATCGAAAGCGTGGAGAATAGTCAATCCAAGCTTTTACTCAAGAAGGAAGCACAACTCAACAACCTGGCCCTACACTCATAGAAAAATGTAGAAAATATATGTTAGCACAAAAATGTACTAAGTATGGAAGCCATGCATAAAAATCCTTAAAACATAGGGGAAAAAAGGGACAATTTAGTTGAAACCATAAGTCAACCCTATTCATCATGCACAATAGTGTAAATACATAAGTCAACCATTTTATAAGCAACCCTAGGCCGTACTTGTGCAATGCATAGACATGATCCTATAATCCTATCTAATACTAAGTACCACTTTTAGGTCACCATAATCATGCATATCATACATTGAACTCATTCATAGTCAATACTCATAGACAAGAAAACCTTCATGTTCATAGTTTGTGGCAAGTAAAGTCACTCTTAGCAACAATTCATATCATACATGCATAAATTCATATATCTTCATAGCATAAGGAAATACCACACCATAACCCCTTTCCAAAGCCTACTTGTGCAACACATAACTGGAGTCCCATACCCCCACTCACACTAAGTAGAACTCCTTGAGAAGTCATAAGTATAGTTCACGTTCATGTTCTTATCATATTCATATTCTTGTCATGTAGTGAAATAGCCTTAATCGACATAGACAATGTTGAGCTACATGGAATCTGGTGTCATGCCCCCACACCGAAAAGAGGTGTCCTACTTGCCTAAGGTAGAACTAGTTTGTTAACTTAGGTGGATCCACTACCTATAGACCTATGTGGGCACATAGTTATGGGATAAGGAGATTGCTACTAGAAACCCGGACTAACTAAGGTAAAAGGTTTCAATCTCATGATATAACTATTTTGGGAACCCGGACTATCTGGCGTAAAAGGAACCCATTGGGAAGCCGGACTAACTGGCGTAAAAGCTTTTATCTCATACTCATATCCACTCGGTGCTAAGTATAATTCCCTTTAATAGTCATGTTAAGTCTTTACTTAAGTTCATGTTCATTAAATAATGCCATAGCACTCAAACCAACATGGTATCATAATAGCTCATATATTCATTAGGTGAGAATGGCCTTTCAACTTTAGAATCATTAGTATGTGAGTAAACCTTTCACATCATGTTCATAGTGTGTTCATGAGAATAGCCTTTCAATCAACACAACAACATTATCATAGTCATAGACATTTCATGCATAGTCATGTGTAAGGGTATGGGGAGAATGATCTTTCAACAATACCACAATTACACAATAGTCATAGGATCCTCACTTTCTAAATGAATCATAAGCTCATACACAATTCGTATCAACATGTGCAAACCCTCATAATATTCTCTTCAAGGGCTATGAATCACAATCAACCCAAACATCTAGAATTACAACATTAGATAAAGGGAATGTAATGATTCAATACTTCAATCAATATAGATATAATCAATTGACATGCTTCTATAATCAATCAACCCACATCATAAATTCACAATTTATTATTATGGGGGATTCATGGGTTCATGGGGGTATTTCATCATAAATCAACAATAAATCATCAATTCAATCATAATCTATCATAAATCAACCATTGAAAACGTTTTGAAAGGGAACCCATGACTTAGATTGAAACCCTAGGTTTTGGGGGAAATTGGAAGCTTTGAAATCAAGTAGTGAAGGGACTCTATGGGTGAAAGATACCCATAGATGAAAATCCACCATTCCTTATGAAGATTCCTCACGAAATAGAGTGGAAAATTTGATTTCTTGATCCCTAGACCTTGACCTCTTCTTCTTTTTCAATGGAGGTTTTAGAGAGAGAAATATTGGAGAGGGAAGTTGGTTATGATTTGAGTCTTGTGATTCATGAAGTAAGTCCCCTCTGTGGGAATCATTTTAGTGATCACGCAAGTCATGCCTTTATACCTCTGGCAAGGTATATTGGGTCCTTTCGATGAGGCATATACACCAGACTCCACATTTAGCTCATGTGATTTTATGTCGGTTATTAGTAGCTCCCACAGCATAGTCAGATTCTACTGCATCAGGTTATAAGTTATAGTTCAGTATTCAGACTCAGCATATCATGTACTTGGTCATTGCATTCAGTATATCTCAGTATTTACATTCAGTTCTGATTATATCATTTCTCTTATCGCTTTGCTCAGTTATGATTATTGTTCAGCTTTACTCTATCCTGCATGCTCAGTACCTTTCAAGTACTAACGCATACTTTGCGCTACATCTTCTCGTGATGTAGGTTCATATTCTCAGCTTCCAAACCACGCATAGATCATTTCCCGATCTTCAGCTCAGTAGTATTAGTGGTGAGTCGTCATTCTCCGAGGACGACAAACATGTTTCCTTTGCTTTTGGTTTTAGTTTTAGATTTTGTTAGATTTAGCTAGGGCATGTCCCAGCACTTCTAGTCAGTTAGACGCTATTTTCAGACATAGTTAGTTTCAACTTTAGTATTTGAGTTTGAATTTTCTTTTATTGTTAAACTCTCAGTTTTCAGTTATATTTAGACAGTATATAGGTATTCCCCATCATTTCAGTTTAACTCATGATTTAGCTTCCGCATTAGTTATATTTTCAATGTTTGTTAAGTTTGCTTATGATATGCCAGCTCAGAGTTAGCTTCGGGTCACTTGTGATCCTAGGTCCCATGTCTGCGTCCTGGGGTAGCTTGGGGCGTGACATATAGGCACACATTCACAACAATCATTCAAACATTTATTATCGCGCACATAAATAAACAGGTAAATGATCATGCATTTGGAAATTACTAAAAAGTTAAAGACAGGGTTTGGATAACCAACCTTAATAGTAGACAAACGAGTGCTAGGCAAGAAAATCAAAGAAAAAAGCACAACTCTTTCCCCGAGAAATTTATCCCACACAAAAATTGCAAAGAAAACAAGTACAAAATTTAAAGTGCGGTTGTGAAAGTGTAAAAGTCGGAAAGTACGAAATGAAGGGAGTTTTTGAATTAAAAAACAGTTTTAGGCCTTTGACCCTTCAGTTCACACGCCAGTCTTCAACGCCCACTTATGTCGCCAAACATTAGACGATGTGTCGAATGGCTCCCTTGTCCGCCGAGTTTTACAGAACCTCTAGCTAACTAGTTGGTCCAAACAATGATCCATATCGGGCTCATAGACCTGTATGGCGATTCGTCGATTTGTGGCCAAGCTCGCCAAATTGCTCATTTTCCCAAAAATTTGAATTTTCAACCTACACATTCAACAACCATTATTCAAATAACAATATTAAAAACATAAAAGCTTGGGTTGCCTCTAAAGAAGCACCTTATTTTACGTCGTGGAACGACGAGGATACTCATTCTTGGGTTAACCAAAATATCACTTGGTAGTCCCCCTTTTGGCCTAGGGTTTTAATGGGACGAGATTTGACCCATTTGCGTTTCTAGCTGTTTAATGAACATCTAGTGAGAAGTAACCGTCTGGTTCAGAGATGAGACATCGTCTTTCATTTCTTTTAGCACTTTGCCCGACCCTTCCACTTTGTTAAGAATACGTGCAAGCATATCCTTTGTGTGGAAATTTTCAAAATCAGCCTTTTTTCTTTTGGCTTTTAACGATCATGTGGGGGCACATTATGGACAGTAAGTAACTGTAACACCTCAGAATATGGAAAAGGAAAGAAGGCCAAAAGATGGCTATTGGTTCAATCCCACAAGATAAGTCTATGAGTCACAAGAAGTTCTACGGGAAAATTATTTTGTAAATCAAGCCCCAATAAACCATTCAACAATTGACCATAATGGCCCGCCGAATGGACTACAGAGCGTAGGAAGGTCCCGTAGAAATGTTCCAGACTTGGTGAAATTTTGAGCTGAAAGTTTAGTTTTAAGGATGGGTCGAAGGACCATAAGAATTTTGACGGTCCGTAGAAACAAATCGTAGGTTTTTCTCTATACTTAAGCCTAGTCCCTCAACCTACAGTTGACCAGTACGATCGATAGGAATTTCTACGGTCCGTAGATCGTAATCATATGGCTAACCGACAGGTGTTTTAAAGGGGTATTTGGGTCTTTTTTAATGCACCTTACTCCTATACTACATTTCCCCTATAAATAAGCCCGTTTAACTAATTTTAGTCCCAAAATCTACCCATTCTCCTTCGTTCCCCCAAAATTCCCAAAGTCCTCTCAAAGGTTTTCTCTCCAAGTCGATGAAGGAATTTCTAGGGTTTTTCAAATCTTTAAGGTTTCTTCATTAACTTCTTGTAAGATATGAGATTAAGGTATGTAGGGAGTTCATCAATGGATTTCATTCACCCATTGAGTCCCAAAGTTTTCTCCAATTTCCCCAATTCAATCTCCTTAAATTGATTAGGTTTTCATTCAATACTCATGGGTTATATTTGTATGAATTAAATATTCCAATTTTGATCATATTATTATTGTCTTGATTTAATTATATGCTTTCCAATCAATTCCATATGAATCCATGCTTTGATCGTGATTTTGACTATGAATCCTAACTTACATGAATGTATAAAGAAACTATGAAGCTATGAATGGTGTTTTCATGAACTTGTGCATGACTTATGAAAAATATTGTCTTATGATCTTTTCTTTAAGATCGGCATCAATTCAATTATGAAAGGTTTTCTCACATTAAAGGGTCATGGTTTTGTATAAGGTTTTCTAACTCATGCATGATTCAAGGTTTAAGGAGCTATTATATGATGCTTTTAGCTTGGAGTAGTGACTTAATTGTGATTTTTCATGTATAATAATATGTTTATGTTTATGACAAATCCTGTAAGGATCCTACTTAGCACAGAGAGGATATTGAGATCGACGCTCTCCCATTAGTAGAGGTCAGGTCTCCAGTAGCTATATCCTTGTCCCTAACTACATGCCCATGTAGGTTGTATTAAGTGTCATAGTTAGTGGATAAACCTTAGCTAGAAGTTAAGGTCCTTTCCTTGGCAAGTAAGGACATCTCTTTTTGGTGAAAGATCAAGATACCGAATTCCATGTTATAGCTCACGTGGTTTATGCTGGTTAATAGTAAATATCCCACTAAATAAAATAGGTTAGTTTCAAATGTTTTGTGAATCTTTCCTTATGTTTTAATATGCATTTACCATATACATGATTCATGATTCTTCTTGAAGGCTTTTTACTATGTTTAGCTTGGTTATGCACATCAGGTTTTTCGATTATGTCCCCTTATAATCATATTTCATGTTTTATTGCATGTCCCTCATATTTAGGACATTTCATGTACTGATGCATACTTGTGCCTACATTGTTTCACTAATGTAGGGCTTGCCGACTCCTCTCCCTACGTTCGTGGATAGTTGATCACTCTAGAAGTTTGAAGACTTGGTGAATCCTCATACTCTGAGGACCATTTCACTTTTATTGCTTTATTGTTTCTTTACTTTCAAATGTCGTACGTGGTGTACCAGTTACGTCCCGACCACTTCTTTTGTTGATTTAGAAAGGCTTGTCAAGACTATGTTAGACTTCCGCTTCGAAATGTCAAACTGCTTCTTTGATATAAAATGCTTTACTTTTGTCTATTACTATGTGTATATGTATGTCAAGTGGCTTGTCTAGGGCCTCTCGGGGTCTTATAGGTGTACTTTTGGTCATGATAGTAACACATAGTTAATAAGGAAATAAATATAAAAAAAATGAACATCAGTGCAAATAGCTATAAGAAAACATTCCATTAAAATTGGGTACAGGATCATTGGGAGTGTACATATATAAAACACAAAAAATAAACCACAGAGGAATAGAAGCCGATGAAGAGATAAAAGAAACTGAAGTTCTGGGAGAACAAAGGGTGGATTACAATGTACCGAATTATACATGAGAGAAGGCATCTAGATTTTGTTGAGGAGCTTGTCATGGTACTCATTGGAAACAACATGTGCAATGAGTAACTACTAAGTCAAGTCCCCTACCTTATCCACACCAAAGATCCTTCTAGATATAACTCGACATTTTAGAGTTGATGGAACTGTTAAAATTGTATTTTGAGGTCGTCTATGTGGAGTTTTGATTGAAATGAACCATTCAAGTTTACAAACCTAAAAAATATTGAAACTTTCACAAAACAATAACGAATGACCAGTTGACTAATTCATTAATCCCAACAAGTTATAAATGACTTGGGGTTCACCACAAGACTGCTCTAAATGCTGAAAAGGGTACATTAAAGAGAAAATGACCATGATGGCCATTACAGGCATGTCCAGGGATAGTGAAGTGCATGTGAAATGTCATTTGTATCAACTTAGCAAGCTGAATAGGTATATTTATATACATGTTAGAGAATTGTTTTGCTTTTGCAACAAGGATCACAACCAAACCCTACTTTTTCTTATTACTAACACAAATTCAGTCTTGCAGGTTCAATTTATGTACCACATATAGTATTAGGTAGTTGGCAAAAAAATCAAATAATTTTATATGCTCGACAAAAAATGAGAAATTCAATAATTTAAAATGCTTAATAGCATACGAATGTCAAACTATAACCTTCTTATAAACACCATAACCCAAGAACAAGAAATTTAGCTATTCATGATTTCATTACAATGTAAAGAAATCAAGAATAAAATATCTTCAAGGATTAAAGAAAGAAGTGATAAAAAATTAAAAACCTACAAAAATATTGTGTTTCTACCTTTCTCTCTATTGAGAGAGAGAGTGAGAGTTCTTAGAAACCCCGGGATGTCACCCTTAATTAAATCAAAGTGAATAATTAAAGGGTATTAAATGTTGTCTTTTTCCTATCTGAATTGTTACCATCTACTCAACTACGAGTGTTTTAGAACATAGATTGTTGTAGTTCAGGTAAAACGGGGTAGGTGGTAATAGCTAAGGTAAAAAAAGGAAGCAATTGATAGTTAAAGTGTGAAACACGTGAAAAATAATAATACAAATATGTCTGACCATTATCTTTAAAACAAAAGAAAGTAGGATAATTAAATTGATCGACATGACAGGGAAGTAATAGTTCAGGTGAATCTCGTACCTCTATATTTGTAATATATGTTTTTTCACACTCCTTATCAACATGAATTCTTAAAATTTAAGAATTACATCTCAGTACTAGTTTTATTGAATTTCCACATAAAAAAAGATTGATTTAGAAAATTTAAGAATTACAACTCCACTCTTGGTCAGGCAGTCCATAACAAAAGTTGCGCATCAATTATTAAGTCCACTGATGAGTTTGAGATTTGGACTCATTTAAGGCTTTGTTTTTATGTTTTTATTGTCCTCAATACCTACTTTATGTTCTATACTGATGTTAAAATGTTGATTTGCAGTAAAGAAGGCAAAAGAACAAAGCAAGGACATCGTCGGGAAAAAAGGAGAGAAAAAGCTAAAAAAGTGGAAGAAAGGCAATCCTGGTGATTGCCAAGACCACTCGGCGAACCGTCGAGTGGCTCTTTAGCTCGCCTAAAGTTCCAGCATGCCATCCCTAGGGAACAAGACAACTTGGTGATGAAAATGGACATTCGGCAGACCGCCGAATGGATCGGCGACCTCGATCTTGATCGCCCAAAGTTACAGAAGTTTGAGGTTGAAGAGACAAGGAGATAGATGGTGACTATTGGCGTGTGGCCGACCTTGTCGGTGACATTCGACTTACTTCACCATTTTATCCTGAAGGCAAAAATTTAGAAGCATATAAATAGAATTTTGAAAAGGATTTTGAGGAGTCTGTGATTTTTTTTGGGAAGTTCCTACAGATCCTTACTCTGGGGGTTTTGAACCAATAAGACTAAGATAGATTTTTTTCTGGGTTTTGTAAGTAGAATTTTCAAGTGTGTTTTCATTTTCAGTTGATTTGAAGCATTGTAAAGGTTTGAGAATCATTACCCAATTCATGGATAACATAATTGGTAATTGTTTCTTCCTTTTTATGATGTGTGGCTAAAACCCCCATTCATGGAGGTGTAATCATGTGATTATTTTCTCTAACTAGCATATGGGAATTGTTTTTTAATGATTTAAATGTTGTTTTAAAGTGGGTTTGATTGATAGCTGTATTTTAAATTATGAATTGTAGTTTTAAATGCAATTCTAACTTAGTGTTCTGGGCTTGCTTGAGAAAGAGGTTCTAGGACTAAGGTTATCGATTGATGATTGTAGTGATTGGCTTGTTGTGGGTTCAGATCGAGAGAGTGATTCTTAATTCAATCCTACCTATCTAGCTCGAGAGAGTGGATAAATTGAAGTATTAGTTTTTTTATATTGATATGCTTGTCGAGGTTCGAGAGGACTCGCTTGAATCGTAATAGTTGTTCGAGAGAAAGTTATTGCACCTATAGTCTAACCTACCCACTGAGATTCTACAATTGTTGTTAAACTATAATTACCCATATACTGAAATTAGCATTTAATAAATCACATCTCCGAGAATCCTTCTCTACTTATCTACTCCCCTATTTTCGTAACTGTTGTAATTGATAATCGACACTCTTAAATCCCCCATCTGACATTTATTGTCTCCCCCTTAATTTACATCGCTTTTTAGAACACAATCTTTACTTCTCAACTAAATTCCATACCATACCACTCCATGTGGGTTCGACCCCAACTCTTGTTGGGTTTATACTAGATTACGATCGCCTACACCTAGAATTGGATGAGGTGTAGTTGAGCATTATCAAAAATGGTACCGCTGTCGGGGAGTGGTGTTATTGAATTCTCTTGTTGAAGCTTGTTTGTGGTCTTATTGCATTGTAGTTGAACCTATTTACCTTTTGTGTGCTGTTTGTTGCCTTCAGCCGGGCCAAAATGACTACATTGGGAACTTGAACGATGTTAATGATATACTTGAGGATGAAGTACATTTGGGTGGTGTAGGTCCTATCCGGTTGCTTTCAGTCGTGGGAAATATAGTGGTCCACGTGACAAGCATGATGTTGCAACTCTTGCAAATGAAAGGTTTATTTAGAGGCTTGGCTCATGAGGATTCTCATGACCATATTAGAAATTTTGTGGACGTTTGTGGTCCCTTCTTGTTCAAGATATATCCCAAGAGTCAGTTCGACTCTGATTTTTTCCTTTTCTTTCTGATGTGAGAGGCTACCAAGTGGTTAGCTGACTTACCTAGGGACTCATTCACCACTTGGGATGAATTTACTGAGGCGTTCTACATTAGATTCTTTCCTCCCTTGAAGATGATGTCATTAAGAGACAATATCCAAGGCTTCAAACGCTTGGAGAGTAAGCCAATTCATGATACTTGTCTATGATTCCAGAAGTTGCTGCTCCAATGTCCGACTCATGGACTTCCTAACAATGTCTTGCTACAACACTTCTATCGGATTCTAGACTTTGTTAACAAAGGTGTGGCTGACCAACTTGTTCGTGGAGGCATCATGCAACAACCTTTTGAGATTGCATCTACTTTGCTTGATGGCATGACCAAGATAAATCGGGATTGGTACACAAGAGAAGATCAGGTGTCTCCTTTGACATTTAGGATGACGAAGGAAGAAATTGAAAAATACCAAGAACGAGATCAAAACATGGCCAAGATGATGACCCAAATGGATTTGTTGTCAAAACAAGTTATGAGTAGTGGGTCTCAGGCTGTGAAGATTGTCGGTGTTAGTGGGGTAAACCCCGATGATGTACACTTTGAGGCTTTATTTAATAAGGAAATGAGTTTCCTTGCAAATCAAGGTGGTGGTTTCCGTCCGAACTATCTAAGGCCGGGAGGGAATCAAGGTTGGAATAGAGAGCGTGATGACGGTTGGAGAGACCGTGATAGGGAATGACGTGATCGTGGAACCAACTGGAAGGAGAGAGATGGGGACAAGGAGAGATATGTACCTCTCCATGAGCATAAAAAACTGAAAGAGCCAAGGGTTGACCCGGACAGTTTTCGTAAGAAATATACGCTTTCACATATTCTCACCAAAGTGGAAGGGTCGGACAAATTTTAAAAGAATTGAAAGATGACGTCTCAACTCTAAATTAGACGGTTACTTCTCACTCGGTGTCCATTAAATAGTCGGAGACACAAATGGGTCAAATCTCGACTCATTTGAATCCAAGGCCAAAAGGAGGGTTGTCGGGTGACACAATAGTCAATCCCAAGAATGAACCTTGAATGGGTATCTTCATCGTACCACGACATTAAATAAGGTGCTTATTGGGAGGCAACCCAAGTTTTGGATGTCTTTAATATTGCTTTTGAATAACGGGTGTTGAATGTGCAGGTTGAAAAGTTTGAAATTTTAGGAAATGGAGCCGTAGGTGAGCCAACTATCCAGTCGGTGAGCCCGACTTAGATCGTTGTTTGAACCACCTATTTTGCTGGAGGTTCTGTAAAACTCAGCGGGCTAAAGTACCATTCAGCGCATCGCCGAGTGGGTCGGCGACGTAAGTGATGATCGCCGATGGCACACAAATTGAAGAGTCAAAAGGGCCAAACCATTTTTAAATTCAAAATCTCCCTCATTTCATACTTTTCGACTTCCAAACTTTCACAACCGCACATTTCCTTACTTTTGTACTAGTTATTTGTTTTTATTTAGGACCATTAACTCAAGTTGGATTGTTGGATACATTGCTAGCCTAGCTTTACAAATTTTCTATGCGTCTTAAGTTGGTTATCCGAACCATGTCTTTAGATTTTAATAAATCAATTGTATTATCATTGTGTAGTTGTTCTCATTGAATAACTGTAACTTGATGAAAGTTTATTGTTAATGCCTGTCCGTATTTCGTGTCGAATGATATTAATAGGACTTGTGTGAAATCCTTGTGTGGGTTGTATTGAATTCATTTTGGCCCTAGTTTGGGTGAAGTTTGAGTAACCCCAAATTGTGTCGATTGTCGAATTTTGCCTAATGATAGAGCGGTTGACGTCATTCTTAAGGGAAAAAGATGTCAATTGGCCAATTTTGGCCAAATCGGGGGAAGTTTGAGTACCCAAAGGGAATAGGTAGAATAATGGTTTAATTTTTTTTTCATGGGCTGTGGGTTAGATTTTGAAGGTCGGGGTGAAGATTTGGGAGGTTGGACTATTCGGCAATATGGGTCGAGCTCACCAAGTGGTGCGCCCCCTTCATCTCCTTTTAATTCTCTATGATTAAGGTCTAAGTTCTGTAACTTCTGGAGATACGCCTGAGCTCGCCAAGATCACTCGGGGACTCGCCAAAAGTCCCTTCTAATCGCCCTTCTGCACCCCGAATCCCTGAAATTATTCTGTAACTTTTGGTGAACTACTTATAGTTCACCGAATGGTGTCGGTGATCCACCAAAAGGCCTTGAAATTCGCTGACCTATGCTTACATTTGAATGATTTTATTCTGGAACTTTTGGCGAGCATGACTTGGCTTGCCGATTGGGTTCGGCGAGTCTTTCTGCACAATTTTATAACTTTGAGCTTTTTTGTTTGAATTGCATCTAATGTGTGTAGTTTTGTTTTGTAGAAATGGCTAGAATAAAGATTGGTGGTAGAAATCAACTGCCCTAAAAGCGAGCAAGAGGTATTGTGATAGATGAGGACGCTGCAGCCTCTCGGAATGCACTGGCAAAACTTCCTCCGACTGGGGGAAAAGGAAAAGTTAAAAGGCCTGCGGTTGCCACCCCAGTTGAGAGTTCGGATAGTGAGGGCATCTATGCCATGCACCTCACCACTTCTGAGAGTGAGGGCCAATCTGAGCATAGCACTCCGGCATCCATTTCTATGCCGGAAGATGACCAGCTCCTACGGGCTAGGAGAGTAGAGCTACTCTCCAAAGAAGTAAATGATCCAGCTCAGATCCCGGTGCCTCCTACGCGTCCTCCACCTCCTCCACCTCCAGTTCAGACAGTCATGCAGGCTCCTTCTTCCGCTCAGGTTCCTCTACCCCGCTCACTCAACAGATTAAAGGTCGACAGTTTGAGGACCATTCTAGAGAAAAAGCAGTTGTCTACAGATGGCTTGGTGGACCGGTACCCAGAAGTGTGGAGCACTTTGAAGTTCCACCAGTTTGAAATATTCACGAATCCCCGAGGCCCTTAAATTCCCACTTGGGTCTGGGAGTTCTACTTAGCATATGGGGAGCTGGTACCAAAGGGAAAAAAGAAGGTCAGCGCGTTTAAACCAATAGAACATGTGATGGTCTAGGGCCGAAGGTGAAGTGTACTAGCTCGGATATTAATGCGATTCTCGAGTGTTCACGAAACTTCATGCACTATTATGTTGATAAAGTCCAAAAGAAGACCCTCGATGATTTGAAAGGGTTGTCTAGCACCTCTGATCTCCGATGTGACCCATAGATGGATTTAGGCCATTCAAAAAAATTTCCTGAACGTGGTTGTCAGATACTGGTTTGGGTTTATTAGCAATACCATTATACCTTCGCAGAACTAGTCGATCCTCTAACATCCAAAGGAAGAATATTTGAGCTCTATCATGGATCGGGAGAAACTTAACTTGGGTCTACTCATTGAGCAAGAGATGGCCATGAGGGCCAAGCAGAATCAGACCTCTCTTCCCTTTCTGGTGTTGATTACTGAGATGTGCAGGTGGGCCCGTGTCCTTATAAAGTAGAAGATGGATGTGTAGGTGACCCCCACCTCTTCTACTGACATCCAACGAATCAAGGTCGAGTACATGTGGGATGAGGTCGACCAAAGGAGAGCTGTACCGGTGGATACGTCTCGGTAGTTGATGTTGATACATTGCCGACTGAGGCAATACTTCCTCCTTAGGCTAGTGAGCCTACAGGTACCTCTGGTCCTTCTACTTCTGCTTCTCCTGGTCCATATATTGTACCCTCTCCTCCTACTACTGCTGATGTTTCCTCCCGACCCCCTACCACCCATGCCATGTGTACAAGATGGGTCATCTCGCTAATTACGCTGATGTGTGTGCCTCCCGCGTAGACATCATTGTGCCTAGGCTGATAAAACGGGTGATTGTTGTTGCCTTGGCCCCGATTAGGGCTGATATGAGAGATCATATAGATTTGATTGATGGCCACAGACTTGGATTGGATGCCCTTACTGTGAGGGAAGAGGCTTGTGAGTAGGGCTGGGGCGATTCTGCTGTTGTGACGGCCTTGAAGGCCGATATTGTTGGGCTGAGGAAAGACGTGGACCAGCTGAAGTCCACAGACCTATATATGTTTTTTGGTACGGTGGAGATCCCCTGAGGTCCCGAGTACAGATTTCCCTGGCAGTTCTGAGGTTCCTCCGGTTACTATGACCGAAGGTGTTGATAGAGAGGACGCAGTTGTTGAGTATGAGGCTGAGACTGATGAGGAGGAGTTGGGTGTCCGTGATGCGACTATGTATGATGATCTAGAGGACCTTGAGGGGTCCATGGTTCAGTCAGCGGTTGAGGCATCACTCAGAGACATCGATGGTAGACTCCACTGGAGCCAAGGATGCTGATGAGCTGGGCAGTGATGCCCCGACAGATGAAGTCACTGACATGTAGACTTCACCCAGGCTTAACCGGGAAGGATGACCCTTTTGACTCCCTTTCTTTTATTTTCAGACTATTTTACTATATTTGCGCATTTGAGGACAATTGCTAGATTAGTTTGGTGTGGTGAGGTATTTCCATACCTACCTCTTTTGGGTTGTTTTGTGAATATTTGGTGTTTTTATTTTGTGATTGATTGATTATGATCTTGTGTTGATATATATGTTGGTTTTTGATCTGTTGTTCTTAAATGTGATTGTGGCTGCCATCTATTGTTTTTAATGTGAATGTAGTTTTGACCTATTTTAAAAAAATTCCACCTCTTAATGTGTGCGAATGTGGCTGTTCTCTTGCAATTTTGATTGTCAGTTGTGATCAGTACCGATGACTTGAATAGTGCTCTTGTTTGAACGACATGTGTGTGCAAATCCGATGAGGCGAATTGAGTTGCATAAGTCATAGGTGAACTTGTAGCCTCTCATTGTGACATGTCGGTTGTTGAATGAAACTCTTGTGCTGATCGTTGCACGCTAGCAAAAATTGTAAAGTCTTGTTTGATGATTGTGTTGAATGTCATGTGTGGTGAAGTTGCCTTGAAATGCATGCTTGCTAATACCTAGAACTTGCCCCGTTGGTCCAATTGACTAATCTGAGCGAATGATAGAGATGATCTAAGGCAATTCGTGGAGAGTGAGTCAATTTTTCCATTATACCTCTTTGTGACAACCTTGTGAGAGTGTGAACCTAGCTTGGCACCATTTGTGCCTGTCCTTTTCTTTGGCTGAACCTTGAACATAAATGACCATTTCCTTCCCATCTAAAATCTTCATGGAGCATTGGTTGCGTTGAATAGCCAACTTAGGCCAAAAGCCTAAGTTAGGGGTGTTGTGAAAAAGGAGGAAAATCAAGAAACTTGAGAATCCACCCTTGAAAGTCTTCATGAAAAAGATGGAACCCTTCCATGTATAAAAAAGAAAGAGAAATGAAAAGAAGAAAAAGATTGAAAAAGAAAGGAGAAAGGAAAAGAACAAAAGATTGAAAAAGAGAAGAATGGTTGAAATAAAGTATGAGCAATGAGAAAATGAAATGGGGTATCCAATGAGGTTTGATTGAAATAATAGGGTGTGAATTTTTAGAATCGAAAGTGTGATAGAAAAAGTGAAAGAATGAACTGAAGGCCATACTCCATGAAGGTACTAGTCACTAAGCCTAAATGACCATACCTTAACCCTCAGCCCCGATATGAACCTTGAAAGACCTTTAATATCTTGATTGAGTTTAACATCATGTTGATTGGAAAATAAGGGCAAGCTTATGGGAAAGATCTTGCATTTGTTTTCTTTTGAGAGGGTGATAGTTGTTTGTGATTCCTACATTCGGAAAAAATTGTTGATCTTTGTGTGAATATGGAATCGTTTTTGTTGTGAGGTGACTTTATGTATTAGGACACTACATCCAGTTCGAGTGCCAACGATCGTTAGTCAGTATAATAACCCAACCAAGGGTTGGGGTCGAGTCCCAAGGGAGTGGTTTCAAGAACTACCAGTCAAGTAGAATTTAGTTCAAGCTAGTCATAGCTAAAAGACATTAGCGAGTAAAAAGATGATAAATCAAGGGGTGACACAAGTGTCAAATATCAAATGGGGGGTTTGTAGTTAATTTCACTTAAAAACAGCAAAATTAATGAAAATACGAGTATGGAGACAGGATTCTTGGGATGTGATAGGAATATGAGCTAAAATAAACCACCGGGTACATGATAGTGATAGTAAATCACTGTAAATTTGCAACTAAGCTAGACTTTAGCGGGGATAAATTCTCTCTCGAGCAAGTTACCCCGAATCAAATCAGTTTCTCTCGAACAACGATAAGCCGTACTTATTCCCAGCCTTCGCCTTATCCCATTCACTCTCTCGAGCTGAATGTGTGGGAGAGGGTTTAGGATTCACTCTCTCGAGCTGAACCCACGACAACCCAATAACCACCGGCTATCGATTCAGTAGTTTTGGTCTTAAGACCTCTCTCTCGAGCAAGCCAAAGACACGAAGATATAATCATATTTGAAACTATAATCCCATTAAGTTCATAAACAACTACTGAATGAAATCACATTTAAACAGCAAATTAACTATTAATTACCAAGACCCAGCAGTAAATTCAACTCATATTCACATAATCACACCCCAAGAATTGGAGTTTTAGCTAGACATGGAAAAAGAGAAGAAAATAATACCAAATCGAAGTAACATCAACTGGGTTTGAATTAAATTCACTTCACACAAGTCTAGGATGAAGATTTTCTAAGACCTACTTCCAATTTCTTGGAGTTGGAAAACTTCAAATCTCCAAGCTCAAGAACAATGTCTCCCAAAAACTCTAAGAACAAAACTTAAATTGTGCTATTATTTATAGGTTTCAAAAACTCTGAAAAATTATCTAAGATTTCTCTCCTTAGAATAAAATTTGAACTATTATTTATAGGTTTCAAAAATTGTGTTGCGAAGGATCACTCGACGCAGTTAGTCAAGATCGCCGATCCACTCGGTGATCCGCCCTTTGGTCACTTCTATCGCCTTTTCACTTTGGCCTTCAACACTTCAAGCTCCGTAACTTTGGGCGATAAAGCACTGCATCGCGGAATCGTTCGGCGACTCGTCAACTGCTCCTTTCTATTGCCTAGTTGATTTTGTACTTCAGGGCTTGGCACACTGCAACATTGGGAGAGCCCAAGTCCATTCGGCGACTCGCCTAATGGTGTAGGCGATCATCAGGCCTTCTTTTCTTCGTTCTTTTTGGCTTCCTTGTTCCTTTTTGCTCCATAGTGTCCATGCTTTGTCTCTAAGTTCAAATACCTGAAATTCAAGCATTTACATCAGTTATTGAGACAAAATATGCATTTGAGGACACTAATTCTATTTAAAACAAGCCCTAAATGAGTGCAAATCGTGGACTCATCAACACCCTCAACTTAAACATTTGCTTGTACTCAAGCAAACTCAAGTTCAGCAGTTCAAAAAGGGATGTCTCGAACAGTGCTACACAAGACTCAATCATGAATGCACACAACAAGACTCAAATTACTCATGCAAAGATCAATTGTGCACTAAAAGATTCAAGTTGTAACTCACCAATATCGAAGAATCTCAAGCTCACAATACTTGCTTCAAATGCAAGTACAAGCTCATCAAAGGTATTCCAATGCCCTCACACAAAAGATGATTTCATATTCACACACAATGGTTCACAATTTAAAGCTCCGAAAGCATGTGCAATGCTAACACTCACAAAGATGAACACAATACACTATTTCATCCATAGGTTTGCCCGTATTTTCCAATCAACAATTGTTTCAGCTCACTCAAGATCAAAAAGGTCTTTTCTAGGCTTGTAACGGGGCTGAGTGTAAAGTTATGGTCATTTAGGCTCGATGGCTAATAATCCTTACAAATTTTGGTGTGAACAACACATTCTTTCCTTTTTATTCATCATAATCATTTGTGCTCATAAGTCACCCCATTATTCACTTCCCATGGAAAGTTAGGAACCCCATTTTTTTTTTACTTTGACAACTTTATTCCACAACTTTTTCATTCTTTTTCTTTTTCTTTCTTTTTTTTTTTTTTTTTTTTATATGGATGGGTTTTATTTTTTTCAATACCATGGGTAAAAAAAAAGGGAACTTTCTTGCACTTCTTGATTTACCTTCTCTTTTCACCACACCCTCAACTTAGGCTTTTGGCCTAAGTTGGCTATTCAAACAAACCACAAATCATGAGGATTATGGGTAATGGATAAAGGGAGGTCACAGTTTGCATCAAGTTTCTTCCAAGAAAAGGTTGAGGCTCAAAAAGGTGTTCAAAAGGAGTTCACACACTCACAAGGTAAGCCACAAAAGAGGTATATGCCAAATTGGTTCACACTCTTTAAAATTGCCTAAGATCATATCAAGAGTTTACATCACTTAGTAAACCGGACCAACGGGGCAAATTCTAGGTGTCATCACGCATGGTTCACAGTAAGCTCATCACACAAGGCATTCACACCAATGACAAACAAGACTCCACACTTTCGCTAGTGTGCAATGTTCATCGCAAGAGACTCAATTCGATACTTGGCTAGTCACAATGAGATGCAAAGAGTTCACATATTTCCTATGCAACTTCATTTGGCCTCATCATAGCCACACATTCATGTTCGTTCGATTGAGAGCACTATTCAATTCATCGGTATTGATCAAAACCGATACTCAAATTTGGCAAGAGAACAACCACATTCCAACACATAGGAGGTAGCAAAAAAAATTCGAAAGGGTCAAAATCATTTTGCAATTTAAAACAAGGAGCTACAAGCTCAAACATCCACAAATTGCAGTATTAAACACAATGATAGTTCACAACCCAAATATATATACAGAAAGTAGTCAGAAAAATCACACAAACAAGAGGTGGGCCTCACCCCACCACAAATAAAAACATTTGTCCTCAAATGAAAATATCAATATCCAAAAGTCAAAAATAAAGTAAGATAGAGAGGGAGGTAAAGAAAAGGTCATGTCTATGCAGTCGCTCCATCTATCGGGGCCTCACTCTGAATCTGGGCATCAATGTCCGGGTTATCAATATGGATTTGGGCTTCAGTGCCCGGAGTTAGCTCAGAAGGAATAGCAGTTCTAGATCTACTAGGAGTTGATCTGGACGTCTCAGTCAGCGATGTTTGAATCACCGACCACACAATCAACTCCTCGAGATCCAGCAAACCTCCAAATATGCTCGCCTCTCTACTCTCTATCAGCTCCTTGTCAGTCACCGCATCTGGCTCATCATATGATGTGCCATCCTTTTATACTTCTCTGGTGGTAGCCGGAGGAATCACTGAAGTCTCTGGGCGATCTACATCATCTGCAGCCTCCATCAATGAAGTGAAGTCAGTAGACTTAAGATAGTCTATGTCCTTCCTCAAGCTTGCAACCTCGGCTTTCAAAGCCGTAACCTCGGAGGCCTCCCCATGTCTACTCTCACAGGTAGTGACTCTCACAGTCAACTCATCAACAGAAGTATGAAGGGGGTAAGTGCAGTAAGTATGATACTCTCGATCATCCCTGGGATGGATTTCTCAGGATCATCGCCTGAGTAATCTTGGGCTGCTGGGAGGATGAGGATGTGCCTTGAGCATATGAAGAAGAAGTAGGGTGGATGTACCTGAAGTCCCAGAGGCCAGAGTAAGAGGAGATGCCTCTGCAGGTAACGAGTCAACATCAACCTCCGGAGAAGTATCTACCGAAGCTGCTCTTCTTCTGTCAGCCTCCTCCCTTGTGTACTCAGCCTCAATACGATGTATGTCAGTAGATGAATAAGGGGTAACCTCAATATCTCTCATCTCGTCTCGGGGCACTCCAGCACGCCATCATAACTCAGTGATCAGGATAGGAAACGGCAAGGAAGTCTGCTTCTGTTTGGCTCTCATGGCCATCTCCTGTGAAATAAGCAGTCCTAAGTCGATGCACCTCCGAGAAATGATAGAGCCGAGGCAAGCTTCCTTAGGATGGTGGAGGACAGACTCGTTCTGGAAAGGCATTATGGTACTGCTGATAAAGCCAAACCAGAATGTGGCAGTATTGCTCAAGTCCCTCTTCTCAATAGGGGCCCCTGCCTCGATCCACCTCGGGGTGATATTAGAAATCAAAGGTGCGAGCCACCCCTTCAATTCGTCCAAGGATTGAGTAATAGGCAATCCATCATACGGGTGTGTAGATTGCAAATTTTGACCCAGTACAGTGTTAATGTACTCACTGCTACACCCAACCTCCTTGCCTCGGACCATGACCGCCTTTACCAGTCTGAACTCACTGCCCTTCTTCTTACTCTTGCGAGCCAGATCACGATAAGATGTGTAAAACTCACGAACCCAAGATGGAATATAGGGGCCTCGAGGCCTAGTGAACTGCTCAAATTTGTGGAAGTTGAGGGTCTCCCTCACATCTGAATTCTTCCCCTCTAAGCCTTCTGTCGAAAGTAGCTTCTCCTCGAGGATGGTTCGTTAACCATCACCTTTTAATCTATTTTCGAAGCCTGGGAGGAGGGACGACAAGAGGCACGGGGGTCAGAGGAGGTGCCTGAGATGGCACTTAGTCTGTTGCTGGAGGAATGGTATATGAAGGAACTCTGGTGGACGCGGATTAAGATCTATCCCGGAGCTCATTTCTTCGGGAAATCAGAGGCTGCTCGTCTTCAGGTTCAGACAAATCAGCCTGGGTGTTAACAACTACTCTTTCAGATGTGTGCTTCTTTATTTTGCCTTTGTCTCCCGGTGGGAGTTCTTGCCTTCTCTTCTTTGGAGGATTTGATCCCCCTTCGTTTATAGTAATGCCCTTTGTTTTTTTCTAGGTGGCATGGTTAGATTAGTCCGTACCATATCTGCAAAACATCACAATGAATTTAGAAACAATTCAATTGAGAGCAAACAAAAGCAGTTGCACACAGACTCGCCGATCCAGTCGGCGAGTCGCTGAACCTCTTTGGTGAGCTAGATCGGGCTCACCGAAGGGATTGGCTTAAGAATTATAGCAAGTCGGCGATGGGAAGTCCTTTTTGGTGAATCGCCGACTACTTTTGGCGAGCAATGGTTTGTCCGCCGAAAGTTACAGTGCAACAAGGGTTCAGGGGTGCAGACAAAGGGAGATCAAGAATACTCTCGGTAAGTCACCGAGTGCTTTCGGCGATCTCATGCTTCTCACCGAAAGTTACAGAATCCAACTATTAAATAAAGCATGAAATTAAAGGCGAGATGGGGACATTAGGCGAACCGCCGAGTGGTTCGGGCAAGCTCGACCTAGCTCACCAAACAGCCCAACGTGTTTATTTTCAATCCAACTTCTTAGATTCAACCTCGTAACCCCCGAAAACAAAATCAAAGCATGCACTAGTTAAATTAAGTGCAGACCCATAACACCCATCACCCCGAAATACTTAGAATTCTCTCTGTTTTGCAAAATTTGGAAATTTGACGATATTTTCCCTTAAGAATAGTGTCACCCGCTCTATCATTAAGAAATCTACGTCACTTAGCACAAACACATGCTACTCAAGCTTCACCCAACCAAACTAAACAACATGCAAGCACAACCCCATAAAATTTCATTCATTTAAAGGCACAAATTGACGGGCATTCGATGATCAAAACAATATGGGCAAGATTATAAAATTAAAATTGGCATTTAAACATTTTAATCCTATCATAGAAGCCCAACACACTTCAACAAGATAATGATCATTGCAAATGAGTATAAAATTCTTGAAAGTAAACTCGAGGTTCAGAAAATCAACCTTTTGTGCCGATTGAATTATTTTGAAATGCTAGGCGGTAATGAAATCCCAATTCCGAGCACCAATCAACAACCAAAATACTTATGAAATGCAAAAGTATTGAAAATACTAACTAGGTGTGAGTTTGTGAAGTTTGAAAGCGAGGGAAAGTGAGGAGTTTTAAATTTTAAGACTTTGGCCATTTAAAATCGTCCAGCTCGCTCCCATTCGGCAACGTCAGTCGCGCTCGCCGATCCACTAGGCGACACGCCGAGTGGTCACTTACCTCACCAAGTTTTACAGGACCTTCAAGTTCTTTAGGGTCCAAATGATGGTCTTTATCGGGATCGACGACATGGTCGGCAACTCGCCAAATATTTTCTGGGCTCGCCGAGTTTTACAGACTCTAATGTAAATTGGTCTTGAGTCTAATGGCAGATCAGGTCGGGAACGCCGACCTCTTCGGTGATGCACCGACTAGACTATTTGCTCGCCAATCAGTATTTCTCACACACTTTCCGCACTTAAACCTGCACAATCAACACACCATTATTTACCAAAACAAAAATAAAGCAATAAAGGGTTTTGGGTTTCCTCCCAAACAGCGCCTTAGTTAACGTCGTGGCACGATGCAAGTCACCCTTCAAACCTTATTATTAGAGGTAGCCATAGTATCACTAGGGGTCCCCTCCTTGTCTCGTAAGTAGAGACATGACAACGGTTGGTTTATCTGAGTGTCTTGCAGCTGAATGATCATGGAATGTGAGGTCGTCATCTGATTAAGCATCTCTACATTCTCTTTGATCTCATTCAACACTCTATCTTGTTCCTCAATTTTGTATAGAATGAGAGAGAAAACCTCTCCATTTTTTCCACCCTCAAACAACTTCATCAATTTACACTTGCGAGGGGGGACATACTTGCTCATCTTGTTGGACCTTGATTCCAACTTCATTACCTTCTTGGACAGATCATCTATCTGAGTCAACAATGTGACCCATTCTTTGTCCTTTTCTGTGTCCTTGTTGGCTTTGACCAAGCCATCAAGATGTTTGACTACTACTTCACAGAATCATTTTATCAAATACCCTGCAAACAGTTGATCAGCAGCGATTCTATTGTCGGGACCAAGACCTCGATAAAAGCATTCTAGTAAAACTTTATCGGGCATTCCATTAGTTGGGCGTGGCTATAGTATTTCCTTAAATTTTAGCCACATATCGTGGATAGTCTCACCCCCTACTTGCTTAAACTTTAGGAGGTTTTCCCTAAAATTCAGCAATTTCAAAAGGGGTGGTCCCTTTCATTCCCATAATTACCATTCATACTCATATCTCCTGTTTCAAAACAAGAACAAGCAAAACAAAACTAAAAATTAAGTGAGTAAACTACAACTAACAAAAGCAAAATTCAACTTAACCAAAAATTCTCAAGTAACACCACTCCCCGGCAGCGGCGCCATTTTGACTTTATGTATCAGGACACTACATCCAGTTCGAGTGCCAATGATCATTAGTCAGTATAATACCTCAGCCAAGGGTTGGGGTCGAGTCCTAGGGGAGTGGTTTCAAGAACTACCAGTCAAGTATAATTTAGTTCAAGCTAGTCATAGCTAAAAGACATTATCGAGTAAAAACATGATAAATCAAGGGGTGACACAAGTGTCAAATATCAAATGGGGGGTTTGTAGTCGATTTCACTTAAAAACAACAAAATAAATGAAAATATGAGTATGGAGAGGGGGTTCTTGGGATGTGATAGGAATATGAGCTAAAAAAAACCACCAGGTACATTCTATTGATAGTAAATCGATGTAAGTTTGCAACTAAGCTAGACTTTAGTGGGGATAAATTCTCTCTTTAGAAAATTACCCCGAATCAAATTGGTTTCTCTCAAACACCAATAAGCCACAATTATGTCCGGCCTTCGCCTTAGCCCATTCACTCTCTCGAGCTGAATGTGTGGGAGAGGGCTTAGGATTCATTCTCTCGAGATGAACCCACGACAACCCAATAACCACCGGCTATCAATTCAGTAGATTTGGTCTTAAGACCTCTCTCTCGAGCAAGACAAAGACACGAAGATGAAATCATATTTGCAACTATAATCCCATTAGGTTTATACACAACTACTGAATGAAATCACATTTAAATAGAAAATTAACTATTAATTAGCAAGACCCAACAGTAAATTCAACTCATATTCACATAATCACACCCCGAGAATTGGGGTTTTAGCTAGACATGGAAAAAGAGAAGAAAATGATACCAAATCTAATTAACATCAACTGTGTATGAATTAAATTCACTTTACACAAGTCTAGGATGAATATTCTCTAAGATCCACTTCCAATTTCTTGGAGTTGGAAAACTTTAAATCTTCAAGCTCAAAAACAATGTCTCCCAAAAACTCTAAGAACAAAACTTAAAAGTCTGAAAAATTATCTAAGATTTCTCTTCTTATAATAAAATTTGAACTAGTATTTATAGGTTTCAAAAATTATGTTGCGAAGGATCACTAGGCGCAGTTAGTCGGGATCGTTGATCCACTCGGCGATCCGCCCTTTTGTCACTTCTATCGCCTATTCGCTTTGGCCTTCAGCACTACAAGCTCCGTAACTTTGGGCGATAAAACACTGCATCGCAGAACCGTTCGATGGCTGGTCGAGTGCTCCTTTCTATCGCCTAGTTGATTTTGTCCTTCAGGGCTTGGCACACTGCAACATTGGGCGAGCCCAAGGCCATTCGGCGACTCACCCAATGGTTTAGGCGACCATCATGCCTTCTTTTCTTCGTTCGTTTTGGCTGCCTTGTTCCTTTTTGCTCCATAGTGTCCATGATTTGTCTCTAAGTTCAAATACCTGAAATTCATGCATTTACATCAGTTATTGAGATAAAATATGCATTTGAGGACACTAATTCTATTAAAAACAAGCCCTAAATGAGTCCAAATTGTGGACTCATCATGAGGGCATTCGAATACTCTTGTTGAGTTTGAACTTGCATTTGAAGTAAGCATTGGAATCTTGAGTCTATTTTATAATGGTTAGTCATAATTTGAAAATTAGAGTGCACAATTGAACATTGCATGAGTAGTTTGACCCTCTTGTGGGCATTCATGTCAAGTCTAGAGTAGCAACTTTTGTAGACATCCTTGTTGAACTGATTGATCTTGAGTTTTACTTGAGGACAAGCAAAAGTTTAAGTTGGGGTGTTGATGAGTCTTAGATTTGGACTCATTTAGGGCCTTTTACCATGTTTTTATTGTCTTCAATGCCTAATTTATGTTCTATACTGATGTTAAAATATTGATTTGCAGTAAAGAAGGAAAAAGAACAAAGCAAGGACATTGCTGGGCAAAAAGGAGCGTAAAAGTTGAAAAAGTGGAAGAAAGGCAATCCTTATGATCACCAAGACACTTCGATGAACCGTCGAGTGGCACTTTAGCTCGCCTAAAGTTCCAGCATGCCAGCCCTGGGAACAAGTCAACTTGGCAATGAAAATGGACATTCGGCGGACCGCCGAATGGATTGGCGGCCTCGATCTTGATCGCCCAAATTTACGGAAGTTTGAGGTTGAAGAGACAAGGTAAGAAGGAGATGGATGGTGACTATTGAGAGATAATATTCAGGGATTCCCTCCTTCGAGGATGATGGAATTGAGAGATAATATTCAGGGCTTCAAAAGATTGTATGGTGAACCAATTCACAAAACGTGGTTACGGTTCTAGAAGTTGCTACTTCAATGTCCAACTCATGGACTCGCGAACAACGTGTTGTTACAACATTTCTATCAGAGTCTAGATTCAGTCAACAAAAATGTGGTTGATCTACTTATCCAAGGAGGAATTATGCAGCAACCTTTTCGAAATCACATCTACTCTTGTTGATGGAATGACTAAGATCAACCGTGCTTGGTACACTAGGGAAGATCAAATCTCTCCTTTGACTTTTGGGATGACAAAAGAGTAAATTGAAAAGGACCAAGAACAAGATCAAAACATGGCCAAAATGATGACCCAATTGAATTTGTTGTCAAAACATGTCATGGGTAGTGGTTCTAAAGTTTTGAATGCGGTTGGAGTTAGTGGGGTGAACCCCGATGATGCACACTTTGAGACTTTGTATAATGACAAAGTGCATTTTCTGGAAAATCAAGGAGGACGTTTCCGTCCGAACTTTCCAAGATGGGTGGGAACCAAGGTTGGAATAGAGAGAGTGATGAATGTTGGAGAGACCGTGATAGGGAATGGCGTGATCGTGGTAGTATCTAGAAGGAGCGGGATGGCAAAAAGGATCACTAGTTAGTGTTGCACTATTGCAATTATGCTTGGTTTACTATTCACTCTTTTTTATGATTCCAAAAGGGCGAAAATATTAGAGATAGGGATATTGGAGACATGGGGAATTACTGATAGGAAGAATGTTGGTGAGGAAATGAAGTCAGGTAGATGTATCTGACATACGAAAGTCACGTTGAAAGTGTTTGTGTGGTTACGATGTGGCTGAAATGATTGCATAGTTTATCATGATCATCAAAACTGGGGAAAATGTTATAATGTTGAAAAGCTGATTTTGATGATTGACAAACTCAATAAAGGGACATAGTACCTACAACATTTTTTTGCCGATGTCAACAACCATATTATCAAGAGCACCTTGTCTATGCAGTGTGCTAGAGCAGTATGACATGGTGATAGCAGGAAAATAATGTCCTAGTACACCTCAACTAAGAAGAAGAGGTTAAGGTTTTTCCCTTTGTCCCTATCTCATTGATAAGAAGAATTAACAAAGATCAAAACCTAGATTTTGCAACATTGAAGAATATTGCTCTTGTCTCAAGCATACATTGTCTTAGCTCTCTTATCACGAAGACCTACACCACAAGGGACCTCCTCTTATCATTGAAGTTGTTTTTTCATTCCTTGTTGTTAAGTCTTTTTTTTGTGCTAATATTGTAAACCTACTTTTCTTAATGAAGATTGTGTAGGTATTGTGTCTTCTCTTTTCTTTTAGATTTGAGTTGTTGGCTAGTGTTAGCCATAGTTTACATGGGAGAGGGATTAGGAGTTTAATTCCTACATTGCATGAGTTAGTAATTTGAAATATGGCTCGTGTTTAGTGAAAATATTGGTGAAATCCTACTTGGTAGGTCGTGATTTTTCCTTCCTTGAGCAAGATGATTTTTACGTTAACATCTGGCGTTCCTTTACTTTCTGCTATGTAGATTGTTCTGTTTTTGTTCTAAGTTGTTCTCAGTTAATGATCTGGTCCCTTGATCTAAAAATCACCTAACCAGTTGTAGCTTCTTTAAGTCAATATTTTCTGTAAGTAAAGCCCAATGTTATAGTCATTAATCATATCGTAAGAATATATTCAAGCTGGTCATGAATCAAATATACTATACCCAAATTCCTTTTTCCGGAAAAGATGTTGAATAAAGTTAAAATTGATCCACATATGTTTGGTGCGAGAGTGGAACACCGGGTTAGTGGTAAGATTGTTCTCACTAAAATTATGACACAACAAGAAAGACATGGAAAAAGAAGAAAAGACCAATTTCTTTCAACAATAGACTAATCCATTGAATTTTATTAGTGGAAGCAGCAAGAGAGAGATATTCAGCCTCAGTATTAGAGAGCTAGAGATGTGTTGTTTGCGAGAACAACAAGAAACAATCATTGAATGATGAGTCCACGATTTGGACTCATTTAGGGCTTCATTTTTTATAGAATTAGTGCCCTCAAATGCATATTTTATCTCAGAAACTGATGTAACTACTTGAGTTTCATGTATTTGGACTTAGAGACAATGCATGGACACTATGGAGCAAAAAGGAACAAGGCAACCAAAAGAACGAAGAAAAGGATGTCTGAGGATCGCACATACCATTGGGCGAGTCGTCAAACGACCTTGAGCTCGCTCCATTCTTCCAGTGTGCAAAGCCCTGAAGGACATGATCAACTAGGCAATGAAAAGGAGCACTCGATGAGTCGCCAAACGATTCCGCGATGCATTACTCGATTGACCAAAGTCACAGATTCGGAAGTGCTGAAGGCCAAGGCGAAAAGGCGTTAGAAGTGACTAAAGGGCGGATCGCCGACTGGATCGGCGATCCCGACTAACTTCGCCGAATGGATCCTCCGCATCACATTTTCTAAAATCTATAAATACTAGTTGAAGATTTTATTTTAAAGAGAAGTTTTATGATATAAAAAAAGAAATTTTGGACGGATTGTAAGATATTTTTACATTTTCAGTTTTAGCTATAAGTTTTGGGGAGAAATTGTTCTTGAAGGGTTTCAACTCCAAGCAATTTGGTGTGGGTCTTCAAGAATCTTCATCCTTGATGTGATTAAAGACTTTATTCATCATACCCATTTGATGGTAACACCTTTTTGTAACGATTTTTATCTCTTTAGCATGTCTAGCTAAAACCCCAATTCTTGGGGTGTGATTTTGTGAATATGGGTTAGATTATATGTTGGGTCTTTCTTGTTGATGGTTTATTTGTTGTTTAAATGTGATTTCATTTAGTAGTTGTGTATGAACTTAATTGAGTTGTAGTTGCAAATAAGATTCCATCTTAGTGTTTTTGGCTTACTCGAGAGAGAGGTCGTAAAACTAAGACTACAAAATTGATAGTCGGTTGTATTGGGTCGACATGGGTTCAGCTCGAGAGAGTGAATGGGCTAAGGCAGATGTTGTGCTCAAAGCGGCAACTCGGTGTTCGAGAGAAACTGAGTTGATTTTGGGTAAGTTGCTCGAGAGAGAATTTACCCCCACTATAGTCTAGCCTAGTGACAAATACTCAACAATTTACTATCAAAAGCATGTACCCAATAATTTAGTCTATCCCGTATTCCTATCATATCCCAAGAATCCCGTCTTCCTAAATCGTATTCTCTAATTTGCACTGCTTTTAGTTGTTAATTGCTACAAACCCCCATTTGATAATTGACACTTGTGTCAAAATCCCTTTAATTTGCAATGTTTTTCTTCGATAATGTCTTTAGCTATGGTGGACTAGAGCAAATTCGCGCTGGACATTTAATTCTCAGAACCGCTCCCTTGGGACTCGACCCCAACCCATTCGGTTGGGTTATATTACTATTGAACGACCGTTGACACTTGTACTGGAAGTTGTGTCTTTGATAACGTCATTCAATCATTGAACAAAAGAAAATTTCAAAACCAATAGCAGAATTCCTATCATCTGTACTTCCTCCCAAATCGGCATCACAATATCCTTGTAATTGGTGAGATTTATGGTTTGGAAGAAAATACAATGAGAAGAAGTTGATTTCAGATATCACAAGATATGCTTAACTGCTGCCCAATATTTCTCTGTCGGACTATGCATGAACCAACAAACATTATTAATGGAGAAGGAGATATAAATTCTAGAGAAAATGAGATATTGTAAGCCGCTGACAAAACTTTGATAAAGGCTTTCATAAAGAAATTGAGTATTGTCATTGGTGTGCTACTTGTTACTCAGGCACATGAGAGTAGAAATATCGCTGCAAGTTAAGATGTTACTATATTCCAAGAGATCATGTGTATATTTAGACTGGTGTAATAACAATCAATTATATCTCCATGTAGCTTCAATACCCAATGATTAATTAAGCTTGCCCAAGTTGCGGAAGGAGAAGAGAATTGTTAAGTGTTGAAGCAATGATGAAACTAGATATATAGACATGCCCAATACTATAATGTCATCAACATAGATAAAACAAAATAGATTTTTTACACCCGTGAATCTAACAAAGAATAAGGAATATCTTTTAGAGCCTTGAAAATAAAGCTCATACAAGGTATAAACCAAACATTTATTCCATAGTCGAATAGCCTATTTAAAGCCATATATAGAACTCTCTAGCTTGCATCTATAATTAGGGTGATTAGGGTAAACAAAACCTAGCGGTTGAACCATGTATACATCCTCCTATAGCTTACCATGCAAGAACGCGCTAAATATATCAAGTTGATTAACAATCCATCTTTGTGACATGACAATAGAAAGCAATACTCAAACAGTTGTAGGTTTGACAACAAGACTGAGAGTATCATCAAAGTCAATTCAAGGGCGTTGATGGAAACACTTGGAAAATAATCTAGACTTATGTCGGTCAATGGAGCCATCTGGATATTTCTTCATCTTGAAAATTCATTTACAACCAATTACATTCGCAGCTTGATGAGGTGGAACCAACTTTCATGTACCAGTTGTTATGAGCGCATTATATCCTGCGGACATAGTAGATCATCTCCATTGAGGAATTTTAATAGCATGAGTATAACATGTGGGGTCAAGACCAAGGTTAGAGGAGCTAAACAAAGACCGGATACGTTTGGGCTTAAGATTTCCTTTATGCGCTCATGTAAGCATTTGATGACTGCGAATGGGTGTGACTAAATCCAATGAAATAGAACCATTAGAAATAAAGTCACCTGGATAGTCATAAACAACAACACCAATCAAAATGCAAAGATATTGAACTTGTGTATAATGTTAGAAAGTACCAAGTGAAACAGGAGAAGCATGTGATGGAGTTGCAAGAGAAGAGTGCGGAGAGGATGGCGGATGAGTTGAGGTTGATTCTTTGCTTACTAGTAGTTGAGGTTGCGACATTGGTGGATGCATTGGTGTAGCTAGACCCATATGAGCAGTAGTAATAACAACAAATAGGTTTGTGTCAGGTTTAGTGGATGCAGCGCACACACCATCAACTTCTTGACTATGGAACACTTATTCATCAAATAACACATGACATGAAACAAAAAAATTGTTATGGACACGATTATAAGTACACTTGTAGCCTTTCTGACTGCAAGTACAACCAAGAAAGACACAGGGAGTGGAACGAGGACATAATTTATTTTGTGAATGAGGACGAAGCCAATGGTAGCACAAGGAACCAAAAATATGTAGTTGATTATAATCATGCTTTTTGACCAAGAAAAAATTCACATGGACATTGATGATTTAATGGAGTGGGCAGAAGATTAATTGGAAAAACAGCCGTTTCAAATGCATTTGTCCAAAAATTAGAACGAACATGTGAGTTAAAAAGAAGTGCACGACCAGTTTCAGTGACATGCCTATGTTTTATTTTTGCACACCCATTTTGTTAAGGAATTTATGGATAGGAAACACGTTGTGTGACTCCATGTGTGGGCACATAGAAGTCAAGGCTTGAAACCTCCTCCCCGTATGCTTGAAATCGTTTAAATGAAATTGATGAAAAATATCAAGAACGTTAGATTTATTCTCAACAATATATATCCAAGAGTATTTGCTAAAGTGATAAAAAAAAAGCGATAACAAAAACCATCACTTAAGATTTTCGAGGTTGGACCCCAAATATCATAATAAATCAAATCTAAAGGACCACAAGCATAATACCAAACAGTGAGAAAGGAAAATTATTAATTTAATTCTTTACACAAGCTTGACATAATAAACTACGACAACTGCAAGATCTATCAAAATCTAAACTATTATTAGAGACTAAGAGAAGGATAACCCAATTCTGAAAAATGGATTTAATTGATTTTCACCAAGAAATATTTCCGGAGCTAGTTGAGAGCCATCAAGAATGAATGAAAAATATTTGAACAAAAAAATTGAAAAAGAATTACAATAAAGTGAAATATCAATTGTTTAATATTGCCTATTCAGAATAGGATCATTGGCAAGGGAATATATATATGCATTAGAACCTTGATGACGACACTAAAGTGCACATTAAGTGAGGTGAAGAGCTCATCACATTTTGAGCGTCGCTTTACAAATTAAGCACTCTTAAAGCGAGCCTTTGACAACACTGCATGTAACTAGGTGTAGCATAATAAACTAGATAATGTTTAATATATTCAATGCAAGTTATACTGATATGTAGCACAAATTGTTAGTGTCTAAGATTAAAAGTTGTAATTCTATGGAAGCTTCTTACAATCAGGCTCATTTTGATGAAAAGGTTTTAGGTAGGATCAGTTTGTAAGAAAGCGCGGACTGTGTACTATATATGAAATATGAAATATGTACCATTTTTCAATCCAGAAAAACAAATAATTAAGCAAAATACGTTAAAACATTGCAAAGTTACAAATATGTTTAAAAGCCCTCTCTCCTGACAGTATACAAAATCAAAATGCATGTTTACTTCCACAACTCTCCTTCTATTATAGAGATCTGAAATTGTACCCGTAAAATAAAATATTACAAAGTAAAATATATTGAGATCAAGACCTCTGTGATCAATTCCTATTCTTTGACATTATCCATAGAAGAAAATGTATATCCCTGCGTAAGGAACAAAACATGTGTCAAATGCAATCCCTGTAGGCTATATGTGGCTATAGTAGCTTTAGAAGAATAAGTATGAAAACTAAGCAACATATTTGGCTAAAAGTGTAGAATTTCAGCACAAACATTTTAGATTAACTAAGAGAAAAACTGGATCATGTATAATGTTATTGTCAGTAACATGCATATTTTGGAGTAATAAGAGAAGCCGCACAAAGTTTAGGTTTTTTTTGTAGAACTGAAGAATAGTTTGGGAAACAAAAACAGAATTTAGCAAATTGATCAAAATTGCAGCTGAGTAATCACTTATTTGTGATATATATATGGAAATAATATAAACACTTCAAGGTACTTATCAATTAATTCAAAAAATGAAAAGGAAGATCATTCACAACTCATATATAGTGCATTAAATTACAACAAAAGAACAAAATACATTGTGCTGAACAAATCTATGTAATATATTGTCATTTCATTTCATATTCGAGGAAGGAAAAGAAACTCAACAAACTAACTATTGTGATGAATGTTTTTACATTTTTGTGCGTTAATTAAGAATAGTTAATATGATTTTTGAACGGGTGAAAGACTCCATCAAATTTTTATAGATATTTTGGTCTATCAACATTTGAATTTGACTCTTCCCACTTTTAGAAAACAATATATAGATAATACTATCCAACATTGATACTCATATATGTAGCAATAGGCCTTGACAATTACACAATCAAACAGGTAGCAACATAAAATGTTATTTCTGTGTTTTGAACAATTAGATAATTTAGCTTAATAACAATATACACTCAGAAGTGGCAACAAAAAATTTATGGCAGTCCATTGTGAGATTAATTAACTCATGATTCAAAGAAGAGTTAAAACATCAAGAAACAGGATAGAAGAATTACCGTCACAAAACTCTATGGAGGACAAGACAACTATTATTTATATAACTCGATGAGGAAAAAAATACCATTCATAAAATTCTATGGTTCCTATTGAACCAAATACAAGGAACAGATAAATACTATGCAAAATGAATAAGAAATCAATACATGAGTACAACATCATCTCAAAATATTGTATCAAGCGATATAGTCACTACCCCCAGTTTCCCTGCCAATCATAGGAGAGACAAGACTCTCCAAGAAAGTTCTAGTCCTTATACACTTAGAAGTTTTTCCATCAACATTAATTTCTCTCTGTTGTTTCTCTTTCTTATTGTAGATAATCAACTTCTCTTTCCCAGGAGCATCTAATACGATGTCATAATCTCTGATTAAACACACGGGTGTGGGACCAAAAGGGTAAGTGTTTTTTACAACACTAAATTCGGTGCAAGACTCTGCAACCCCATATTCTTTCATTATCCAAACATCAATTTCATTTTCATTTCTTCTATTACCCAATGCACAAAGACACCCTCTGAAAGACAAAATTCCATAAAAGTGCAAAAGAGAAGTAGTAGTAATAGTAGGTATAGGGAAGAATTTCTCATTAGTTAGATCAACAACAACAATTGCAGATGGAGAACAATAACTTTTACCAGCAAGACAATGCAAAGCCCCATTTAGGAAAACCCCAAAACCGTGAATAAGAATTGCACCATAATGAGATATAATCTCATGTCTCCTCCAAAAACCCATTCTCGCAGAGTAGACATCCACAAATGTACATTAAAGTTCACCTTCAAGTACATCTTTATAATAAGAAAGAATAATAACCTTATAATCATCACTAGGAAAATCATACCCAAGGCATACGCGGTAGAGGTACCACACTTTGGAAGAGCCAGAGGAGAGTTTGGAATTCTACGGTATTCTAAGCTTGTGGGGTTGATTAAAAATGCAACATCCTCCTCATTCAACACTAATACCAAACCATTACATGAACTACCAATTTTCTTCCATATTTCCTAAAAACTAAGCTCGATTGAAATTGTATCAATTCCATTTTGTGGGTTAGGGTTAATATGAAGAGAGTGAAGAGATTGAGAAATATAAGAGATGAGAATTAGCTTAATTTGTTCATGTTTGTTGGAATGAAAATTGGGGTGAGCTTTTATGAATTTCGAGTCTGAAATAAAAGAGCACCACTGCTTGAAAATGCAATGGAATTGACCTACCGATTTTACAAGCATCCAGGAGACTATCTCTTCTATGATTTCATCATGCAACAAACCGCTCGTCCCCATTTTTAGGGATTTTGGTTTTAAGGGTAATTTCTTGAGGTAGTTTTTCAAAATTTCATCTTTCCAGGTTATCTTTAAAAGTTACTCTAGTTGAAATGCGTTGGGGCTATAAATGTGGATCATAACTTAATGGGGAACTTATGGAAATCCCATAAATTTAGAAGTTAATTATATAGATTTTATATATCTTACTAGATTTTGGTGGGTCAAGATATATCCAGATACATGTATCTCAGGATATATGAGGCCAAAATTAGTTGTAATTTATTCTAGATACACAACATCCAAGTGGATACGCATGTATATGGGATACATAGAAAAATCTATGTCACCTCCCACACCTTTCTCCCATCTCGCTTGCCACTCTCCTATGTATCTGGCTTACATGTTAATCACACCAGATAAATGCATCTAGTGTGTATCTAGTGTGGTTCACATGTATCTAACATACATGACTATATCACTCGCCTCCCTCCCTATCATGCTCGCCTACCTCCTAATTAGTACTTTTGAAACAAGTTTTTATAAAATTTGCAAATACAAAGGTACGATAAAAAATTGAATGATGAGAACTTCAAGTGCAAATAATTTTACTTACAAATTCTTAACCTTTTTTTCCAAGTAAAAATCATGTTTAAACATGATCTGACTAATTCTTATTGAACTTCAATTTGTAGAAATATTTTCTTCAATTTTACCAAAAATATATTGTCTAAATATGTCAAGATGTGTTGGATAAACTAATTAACTACATTTACTTTTGCGCAACATTTTAATATCACTAATTTCTCGATGAATAATTGACTTTATGGGGTAAAATCACACTATGCCAGATGTTTGAATAATGTGGCAACATGTAGCAAGTATGATTGATTACAATGATCGAGTTAAGAAGCATTGAGCAACACTTATGGAATCAGATCAATTGTTAGAATGTAGGCTTCCACTATCTGTCAATGGACCAGGTCCTTTAACACAACAAGAACAACAATAATAACTAAAAGTAGTAAAGTAAACAACACATGCAGTTTACGTGGAAACCCCCTTGCTCAAGGGTGGTGAAAACCACGACCTGTACTCACAGAATTTCAACCCAAACTCCATTCATTTCAAAAGGAGCAACGATTCAGATTACAGACTCTTGTAACCTAGAAATTTAACTCTAAATCCCTCCCCCTATAGGAAACAACTTTGTTGCCTACTGAATCAACTAACTCCAATTGATTCAGACTTCTTTTCAAACTAAGCAACAACTATGTTACCCACTAACCCAACTAACTCTAGTTGACTTAGACTTCATCCACTAACCATAGCTAACTCTAGCAATAACTCAAGATTAACACTGAAATGAAACACCGATCTAATTTATTTATAGCTTAGGAATAGATCTACAAAGATAAGCACTCAAGTATAAATCCTTAGACAACTAAAGACGCTAACAGTTCTATCAGGTCCTATTGTTCTTGAGGAAAATACTTTTGGAAATGATAGTTTTTTCTATGTTCTCGAACTTTTTCAGGAATGCAAAAACCGATGTTGTGTTTATTGAGAAGAACCTTATATATGATAGACACAACCTTAGAAGCCACTCTATTGACCAACGGCCCTGCCATGTTGTACGAGAGATGCACACCTTCTCCTACAGACCTATAGGTGATAGAGGTTGCAGTGTACTTTTTCTAGGTGTCCATTTCTCGCATAGGAACATCATTCCTTTGTGGGATCAGGTCCCCTTATTATATCCCATTGTTTGTCAAATCATCAAAACTAAAAATAACATTTTCCCCCTTTTTGATGATGACAAACATGCAACCAACAATCGACACTTCCCCCTATCAAGCACCTTCCCCCTATCAACCACAAAACTTCCCCCTATCACGCAAATTCCCCTATCATCAACCACAACACTTCCATGTAAGCTAAACCAAAAATCTATCCTATTACTATGCAACCAATAATTTCCCCATTTTGGAATCATAAAAAAAGGTAGTTAACCAGGATTAAAAGTAAGCGTGCAAGGTAAGATCATAGCCTATTGGCAACACAAGCATAAAATAAAAATAGAGAAGTAAGAATGATTAATAACAAAATAGAGATCCATTTCATTACATAATATACAACATTCAATACATTAGAATTAAACTTCTAAGAGAACCCCAGGAGACTGCCCACACAAAAATAAGGAATGAAAAGGAGGACTAGATAAAGACTGGGTAGGGACTAGGAGGATGAAGGTTTTTGAGTAAGAGATTGAATGACAAAAGAGAGATGATCATTAGCAACATCATTGGATCTGATCAGCTTCTCTTTTAAGTTCAGCATTTTGAGCCAGAAGTGCTTCATTAATTTAGAGACTTCGGCTGAACCTGGTCCCTCAGTTTGTACCTTTGCCAATTGCGCCTTTAGTAATGCTATCTCTGCATCCTTTTGACTCACCAACATTGTCATCTCTTCTAACTTATGCTTCAGTTGACTCAGTTCAACCACCAATACAAAAATTTTGCTCAAGTGCCCTATTCTTCCTTCCACGCACTCACACTCAACAGGAGTGTTTATGGAGAAAGACTACTTCATTATCCATACAGTACCTGCTCCCAGAGAAATCTCCAAGTGTTTGAACACTTTGGTCAGGAAGTAGCCATACCCCATGTCATGTTTTCCTTCTTGATCTATTATTGTCTAGTGCATGTGTTCGAGTATGAGGGTTGGAAGATTCAAGAGATCAAACTTGCTAAGTGCCTCTATTAAAAACAAATCAGTCACAGAAGCAACTGTTCTTTTCTCAGATATTGGGAGGAGCACTTTGTTGACAAACTCAAAAACCAGTTGATAATCCCTCTTTAGAAGTTTCTTAGGGATGCCCGCACAGTTCATATTTAAGAGTTTTCCACACTCCTTGGCAAAGATTTTGATACATGATTGTCCAACCATGGATCTGATCCCTTCCCTGGGCACAATCAGAATTTCACCCAATCTTTCATCATTCAGACAAAAGATTATGTCCCAAACTTGTCAGTGAACTCAACATTGTAATAAAACTCCCTCACTTTTTTCTCATGCAATACTGGAGAGTGATTTATGAACAGGTGAGTCCATGATTGGATTTCAATAGCATCAACCAAAGTGTTCATCCTGGGCATTGTGAAGATCTCAGGATCAAATACTCTTCCACTCAAGACCTTCCGCAATCTTAGATTTTCAACTATTTCCCCTTTGTTACCTTCGTCTCATCTTTCATTTTCTTTATTTTTGAACTTGGTCCCTTCTAAAACTTGGACTCAGGATTTTTGATGGGTTTCTCGGTGTCAGGTGACCCTTCTCTTCTTCTTTTAGATGTCTTCTTCACTCTCTTCTTTACTGGTTTATTTTCTTCTCCCTTCTTCCAAACAGTCACTCCTTTTTCTGAAGATTTCCTAGACTTTGGTTTCTCCCTTTTCTTTTCTAGTGCCTCATTATTTCTCTTGTCCACTGCAGAGAGGATGTCCTTTGACACATTGTCACTCTTTGATTGTTCATTTGGAACTTCAACTACCCTCTTGATCAAGATCACCTTTTCTCCACTCTCTCTTGTTCTTCTTATGTTCTCAGTAGTACTGGCCTTACTTGCCTTCATTGCATCACTCATAAGTTTTTGAGTAGCACCTCTAGTAGAGGTTTTTTTTTATTGATTTCTCCTCTACAACTTTCTCCTTTCCTTTGTTTGTAACTGGGACTATCCTTCTCTGTATGGCCCAACGTAAAGGAATTTTGTCCTCATCATCTTCCTCAGTAATTGTAGAAGGGGGGAGTCCAACTTCTAGAGTTCTGTCAAATCTGGGTTCAGTATTCTCAAGGAACTCCTCCTAAAAATTGTTTCCTTCCTCATTTCTTATTCCTTCACTCATTTTTGTAAGACTTTCCACCACTAATTCCTCACTTGCAGCCAGAATGATAGATTCAAACTTCCTATTTTCAGGAAGATCTCCCTCAAACAAGAGATCAAAAAACACAGAGGGAGGAGAACTAGGTTGGGATGATGAGAAATGGGCATTAAGATCTAAAGATGACTAAATCACAGGAGTGGCTAAGTCGTTGGTTTCAGGAACGTCAACCGAAGGAATGGTTTAGATTTGTATATGAGAAAGATCACTCGAAAAAGTGTAGAAGGGTACTGTGTCTATTTCATTCAGGGAGTCCATTATCTTTTGAGATAAAGATGGTGATTGAGATATATTCGAGGAGAAGAAGAAAGAAACAATAGAGAAAGAGAGACTATGGTTTTTTATAAACTTAGGGAAAAGAGTTTGAAAAGATTAGGAAGAAAAGAAGAGGGAAAGAGTATAAAAGGAAATGAAAAGGTATGTGAGGTCCCTTTGATTGGATGCATCGCTTGGACTTAAAGCGATGGAACAACAGTAAGAATGGCTGATGACTAACACGTGGCAGTCACGATGGTTCTCATTACCAGTTTAAAAATGATGTAAAGAGTGCTAACCTTTAGACAGGACCAGGTCCCTCTCTGCAATTTGAGGATGCTAATCTCTGAACTATTATGACCTTCATTTATTCCTGCAATTCCTTATGAGTGTATACCTATAAAAGATACGAGATTGATCTTACCAAACTAAGCATTACAAATAACAAGGATACCTGCCTCCTAATCATAGCCAATGAGGGTTGGATGCTTTGGATAAACTCAACTCAGTCCATTTTCATCATTCCCAACTTCAATATGTTACTCTCAAATTGATCCTTGCTCAAAGCTTTAGTTAAAATATCAGCAATTTGATCTTCAGTCCTGCAATATTGCATACAAATGTTCCCCTTTTCTACATTGTCTCTCATAAAGTGATGTCTCACATCAATATGCTTGGGTCCTTTTATGTTGTACTGGACTTTTTGCCATATTGAGAGCACTAGTGTTGTCACATAAAAGTGGGATAGTGTGAGTGAGTACTCCAAAGTCTTCAAGTTGCTACTTTATCCATAGTAGTTGAGCACAACATGATGAAGTTGTTACATATTCTGCTTCAGCTGTAGAGAGAGCCACTGAATTTTGTTTGTTGGTTCCCTAGGATATGAGTGAGGATCCCAGAAAGTGAGCCATTCCTGAGGTGCTCTTTCTATCCACTTGACACCCTGCATAATCTGCATCAGCATATCCCACCAGTTCAAAGGAGTCTCTTGAGGGCTAGAATAGAATCAGGTCCCCTATCTTCTTTAGATACCTAAGAATCCACTTGGCATCTTTCAAATGTCACTCATTGGGTCAAGCTTGAATCTATCACACATACCCACACTAAACACAATGTCAGGTCTACTTGTTATCAAGTACATTAATGAACCAATAATTCCTCTATACATAGTTTCATTCACCATAGTGATGCTTATCGTGACCAACGACACTATCCTACGATATGAGTGTCTACGATCATCGATAATATAGTAACCTAACCGACGGTTGGGATCGTTTCCCAAGGGAGCGGTTTTTGAGAATTTATAACCAATTAGAATTTCATTCAAATTAGTCGTAGTAAAAGACATTTGCGATAAAAGACATTGTAAATTAAAGGAGGTGACACCAAAGTGTCAAATATCAAAGGGGGTTTTTGTAACTAGGACTAAAACAACAATATGAACAAGAAAATCAAGTATGGGAAAAAGTTCTTGAGATGTGACTGCAATACAAGTTGAGATAAATTGTTGGGTAAATGCTTTTGATTAGAGATTTGCAAAATAATAGTGACTAGGCTAAGCTTTAAATGGAAATAAGTTCCCTCTCGGGCAACTTACCCCGTTTCAAATGCGTTCCTCTCGGACACTCATTTGCCGCATGAAGACCAGCCTACGCGTTACCCCACTCACTCTCTCGAATTGAGTGTTAGGATATGGGACTAGGGCTCATCCTCTCGGGCTGAACCTCATGTTGACCCACTCCTTAGGCCATCAGTCTAGTGGTTTTGGTTTCGCGACCTCCCTCTCGGGAAAGCCGAAAACACATGGGTGTCTTTGTATTTGCAACTACAAACCCTTTATATTAAACCATAACCACTAGGTGAAATCACCATTACAATACATCTAACCTATCAGCAAGCAAGACCCAACAAGAATATCAACCCATATTTGCTAAATCACACCCCAAGAATGGGAGTTTTTAGCCGCACATCAAGAAATAAGAAATTATACCTCACATGATAATAAAATCAACTAGGTATAAGAAATTAAACCTTGAATTAAGCAAAGGAAAGTGAATAGAGAAGACCCACTTCCAACTTGGGGAAGAAGAGTTCCTTTCTTCAAGTCTCCACAAAACCCTCTCCAAACTTGAGAGAAAAATATAAGCTAGAATATGTTCTAAAGTGAAAAAGTACTATATTAAAAATGTTTTTCCACACTTCTCTTCTAAAATTTTAAGTAGTATTTATAGTTTTCACAGATTGTGCTATGGAGGATATTTCGGTGACATTAGTCGAGATCGCCGATGAACTCGGCGATCCGCATTTTGGTCAGCTCATCGCCATCAGTGTCTTGCCTTTTGCATCCTCGCATTCTGGATCATTGGGCGGTATAGTACTGCTTCGCGGAACTGATCGGCGACTCACCGACTGCTCCTTTCTTCACTTTTTGATCCACTCTCTTCAAGGCTTCGCGTACTGGAACGAAGGGCGGTTCATGTCATTTCGGCGACTCGCCAAGTTAAACTCGGCGATTCGCAGGACTCCATTTCTTGTTCTTTTCAGCCCTATTTGCTCCGTTTTGCGCCCAAGTGTCCATGCTTCCACTAAAACTTCAAATACCTGAAACTTCAACATTTTAATCAGGTATTGAGATAAAACAAGCATTCGAGGACACTATTTCCATTAAAATAAAGCCCTAAATGAGTCCAATTTATGGACTCATCACATAGGACCAGAATCATCTACACCCAACTTTGAGTTTGTACCCATGGGAGTATCAATAGGCTTAGCATCCATCATGTGAAATTTCTTCAACAGTTTATTTATGTACTTTTCTTGACAAATAGAGGTACCACTTGAAGTTTTCTTGATCTACAGCCCCAAAAAAATCTCAACTCTCCCATCATACTCATTTCAAATTCACTTCCCGTCAGTGAAGCAAATTTCCTCACACAAGACCTCAAAAGTTGATCCAAAGATAATATCATCAACATACACTTGAATGATGAGCAGTTCTTTGCCTCTTCTCTTCAAGGAGAGAGTATTCTCTATTTTTCCTCTTTTGAATCCATTTTCTAGAAGAAATTTAGACAGCCTCTCATACCAAGCTCTAGGAGCCTTTATCAGTCCATAAAGAGCCTTATCCAATTTAAGCACGTGATTTGGATAATCAACATCTTCAAATCCAGGGGGTTGCTTTACAAAAACGTCTTCCTTCAGGTAGCGATTCAAGAATGCGATTTTTTACATCCATTTGGAACAATTTGAATTCCATGAATGCTACAAAGGCAATCAGAATTCTGATATCTTCCATCCTTACCGTATGAGGAAATGTTTCATCATAGTCAATGCCTTCTTCCTGATTATATCCCTGAACCACCAGCCTCAATTTGTTTCTTGGGATTGTACCATGTTCATCCAACTTGTTTCTGAACCCTTTTGGTCCCTATCACAGTTCTATCAGAGGATCTTGGTAACTGGTGCAACACTTTACTTCGTTCAAATTGATGAAGTTCTTCTTGCATGGAATTCACCCAATCAGCATATTTCAAAGCTTCCTTGATATTTTTGGGCTCAATGTTTGATATGAATGCTGAGAATGCCACTAGATTTCTAGTTTTGGACCTAGTATGCATCCCAAAATTCAGGGGTGAAATGAGATTATCAAGAGGATGGGATGACTTGTGTTTCCACCGTGACTTAGTTGTCAAGGGTTGAAGTTGATCAGCTTGTTCCTCTTCATTTCTAGAATCATCATTGTTAGGTTGAGCTGCATCCTCAGGTTCAACATTGTCAAATAAACCAGGTCCCTCTTCAGGTTCAACATCTTCATTGGCTTCTTCAGTTTGAACAGGTTCAACACTATTGGGATTTTGACTTCCTTCATCTTGTGATTCATTTAACCCATCTCTCTGAATCTGAAGTAGTTCTTCCAGCTCATCGCCATCCTTGTTCTTTAGATTTGTGAGATCACCAGTTTCATCAAAGATCACATGAACACTTTCTTCAATGCACAATGTTCCCTTATTGTAAACTCTGTATGTTTTACTTGAAGAGGAATAACCCACAAACACTCCTTCATCACTTCTAAGATCAAATTTTCCTAGATCATCTTTCTAATTGTTCAATACAAAACATTTACACCCAAAAGCCCTTAGATAACTCAATTTGGGCTTTCTATTGTTGAGTCACTCATAAGGAGTTTTGTTTAATAAAGACTTGATCAAGCACGTGTTGGTCACATAACAAGCAGTGTTGACTGCTTTAGTAATAGCATCGACCTTACTTGCCCATGACTTAGGAAGGATTCAAAGAATCTTCCTGACCTATTTACTTGGGTGAACAGGCTCTCCCGAGCAGTGTAGCTCATTAGTGATGGAGGAGAATCTGTTGTGCATATCATGGACTGTTTCTCCTTCCTTCATAGTGAAGTTCTCATACTGAGCAGTCAACATGTCTACCTCTAAATCCTTCACTTGTTTAGTTCCCTCATGAGCAAACTTGAGGCAGTCCCAATTTTTTTTTGTAGAAATGTAGTTGTACTCTTCAGCACCTATACCACACACCAACAGTTTCTTTGCTTTGTAATTCTTTTCAATCTTCTTTCGATTGGCTTCATTGTACTGTTGTCGAGTATTAGGGATAATCCTAGTGATTTCTCTATCCTTCACTTCCATTGTAGGAACAAAGGGACCATCCAGCACTACGTCCCACAGCTCACTATCCTCAGCCATTAAAAAGTTGTGCATTCTCATCTTCCACTAGCTGTAAAACTGGCCATTAAAATAAGGTGGCCTTGTAGATGATTGTCCTTCTTCTAAGTTCAATGGAGCAGCCATCCTTCCACAGGAATCTATCTTGGTGTTAACCAGCTATAGAGCCCCTACTCTAATACCAATTGTTAGAATGTAGGCTTTCACTATCAGTCAATGGACCAAGTCCCTTGACACAGCAAGAACAACAATAATAAGTAAACAAGCAGTTTACGTGGAAACCGTCTTGCTCAAGGGTGGTGAAAACCACGACCTGTACTCACATGATTTCAACTCAAACTCCATTCATCTCGAAAGGAGCAATGATTCAGATTAAAGACTTTTGTAACCTAAGAATTTAACTCGTAATCCCTTCCCCCTATAAGAAATAACTCTGTTGCCCACTGAATCAACTAACTCTAATTGATTCAGACTTCTTTTCAAACTAAGCAACAACTTTGTTGCCCACTAACCCAACTAACTCTAGTTGACTTAGACTTTATCCACTAGCCTTAGCTGACTCTAGCAATGACTAAAGATTAACACTAAAATGAAACACTGATCTAATTCCTTTATAGCTTAGGAATATATCTACAAAGATAAACACTGAAGTATAAACCCTAAGACAACTAAAGAAGCTACCAACTTTATCAGGTCCCTGTTGTTCTTAAGGAAAATACTTCTGGAAAAGATGGTTTTTGCTGTGTTCTTGAATTTTTTTAGGAATGCAAAAACTGAGGTTGTGTCTATTGAGAAGAACCTTATATATGATAGACATAATCTTAGAAGCCACGCTATTGGCCAACGGCCCTGCTATGTTGTACGAGAGATGCGCACCTTTTTCTGCAGATTTTATCTGCAGGTGAAAGAGGTTCCAGTCTATTTTTTCTAGGTGTCCCTTTCTCGCATAGGAACATCATTCCTTTATGAAATCAAGTGCCCTTATCAGATCCCGTTGTTTGTGAAATCATCAAAACTAAAAATAACATTTTCCCCTTTTTTGATGATGACAAACATGCAACCAGCAATCGACACTTCCCTATCAAGCAACTTCCCTTTATCAACCACAACACTTCCCCCTATCAAACAACTTCCCCCTATCAACCACAACACTTCCCTGTGAACTAAACCAGAAATCTATCCTATTAATATGCAACCAATATCAATAAATTCGATATGGTCGGAGAAGATTTCAAAGTCTACATCATATGGACCACATTTCTCCAACATGTCCCCTCTAGTTTTGAGGAAACTTTTTTGGGTGTCGAGCCATTGCTAGGTGATCAAACTGAGATAAGTTTCTTATACGCAAATAACAAAAGCATAAAGATTCTGGTTGGTTGATTCACAACTACAGAAGTAGTGGTCAAGAGAAAAAACACTAGCACGACAAACTATACACAACTACAGAGTTTGACGATAATATTTACTGCTTTCACAAGATGGGAAACTTTGGCGTAAAACAACCTATTAAATAGTACATAGTTATTTAGATTATCTATTCATATAATGTTGAGAACTTATTTATTTTCTTATTCTCCGTTTCATATTTTGTTTCCTTGAATCCTTATCATATTATCCTTTTTTGTTTCTTTACATATATCACAAAATAATAGCATATATCCGGTCTCTATATTTATTTACATATATCATCAAATTATCATGAATAAATTAAAACGTATGTGGACTTAATAATTGATACATAACTTATGCTATGGACTGCCTGACTAAGAGTGGAGTTGAGATTCTTAAACTTTCTGAATAAATTTTTTAAAATAGAAATTCACAAAGACTAGTACTGAGATGCAATTCTTAAATTTTGGGAATTTATGTAGATAATGTGTCATGATCTGATCTCTCGAGTTATGATGGAACCTACTCTTACCTAGTAGTAAGTAAGCCAATTTGTAACGCAGAACACAAGTAATAAGTATAAGGGTAGAAACATATATATATATATATATACTAGTTTTACGGCACGTGTGTTGTACGTGTGTATCGTAAATATAGTATATGATGTTGTAAAATAGAATTAATATTACTAAATTAAAGATTTTTAGTAAATAATTATAATTGAACAAAATAGGACAAATGTTTTTAAATTATTAATACATATTGTCATAGAGTTACTTGTACTTTGAGATCAAAACTACCAGATATCATTAAAATATTTCAAAATACATTCAAAGTTTAAATATGGGAGAAAGTGGCATTTATTTAATAATATTATTTCTTACTTCACTCAATTTTGTAAACAAATCTAATTAACAAAAAAAAAAAAAATTCATTCAAAAACTGTCACCAATAGCCTTTCCTCTTGAGGTTATGAACATAAATGATGTACATCATTTAAGTACAAATTTTGTCTTAAATATACATACTTTAAATTTAAGTATGTGCATGACACTAATAAGGATTTACATACATATTTCAATATTTTATCTTTATATGTAACATATATTTTACAAAATATTATTACTTAATTAATATTTGAGTAAGGCTATCATAGAGAGGTAATTTTACCAAAAAAGTGTACTTGGTTGTTATCATATGTACTTGGTTGTTATCATAAATGATGGTTATATATACTTCAATAGAATAATTTAATTTTAATATATGAATAACATAACCTATGGTGAAAAATATTTCGTTTCATTAAGTTTCTACCTTATATTTCTAGAATTGTAGTCTTCTCTTTTTTTTGCCGCATACATATCATATAGTTGTTGTCTAATGAAAGTATCTAGTATATTAAATAAGTTTTATCATGATATAAAATATTTAAATTTTTCGATAAAGAAAATTAATAGATGAATAAAATTTAAAGTATTATTTATAGAATCATTAATTTGATTTAAGATCATTTTATGATCAATCACTATTTTCTTATCTATTTTTACATAGCTAGTAAGGAGTGTATCTTTTGACATAAAGAAAATTTATATGGAAGAATACATAGCCAATGAAGAAGGAAGACGAAAATATGTGTTCATGCTATATTCACTCTAGTGCTCCATTTGATTTAAATCTCTTGCCGCCAACACTTTACTTTTTCCATTCATTCTTAGCATACATATCTATTAAAAAAATAATCATAATCATGGCTATGTTATCATATTGTAAGAAAAAAGTGAAAATCTATTTTGAAATAGTGAATTTAACATCAAAACTAATAATTCAATGGACTACGTTGATACCCATTGTTTTAGCAAAATTAGGAAGAAACTCCTTCGTTTGAGGAAAAAGAATAAAAAATAAAAAAATAAAGAAGAAATATCTTACCCAAATCATATGCCTTTTTTCATATATGTTTAATATTATTGTCTCTCCCACAACTTTTCGTCAATGTTAACTCATGAAAATGGTAAGAAAAATATGAGTGTGAGTTGATGAATAATTTACTACAATTTTTTCACCAACTCATTCTTATGAGGTACCTTGAATTTTGTTGAATTTCGAACTTAATCAATTTTTGCAAATAACACTTGAGGTTTTTTAAGAAGAAGAAGAGTAGAGAAATTAAAGAAATTGTAGTTAAAAGTGTGAGGAAACCCTTCTATTTATAGCTACCAAATAGTGGTATGAATAGGTATTAATTGTGCCTTATCCAAAAAAGTCACAACCTTTCGAAAAAGTCACTGCTTATCGGAAAAGTCACAACTCTTTGAAAAAGGCACAACTCATCAGAAAAGACACAACCTTTTAGAAAAGTCACAAACCTTCGAAAAAATCACAACCCTTTGGAAAAGTCACACTCACTGAAAAAAGTCACAACTAGTCAAAAGAGTCACAACCCTTTGGAAAACTCACAACTCATTGAAAAATCACAATCCTTTAATTTGAAAAGATATCTACTTTCAATATAATAAAATTAATTAAATTAATAAATAAAATAAATTGAGTATTTTTAATTGAGGGTATTATAGTAACTCAACCTTCAAGTTTGGAAGTTCACGCTTTTAAGGTAGTATATATATATATATATATATATATATATAAAAGATCTCTCATAGAAAGTGGAAGTTCTGAGTACAGAGCTACTAAACTAAAAAAGTACAAGTCCCAAAAGTGGACCCAAAATACAAAGCTTATCTCAAAAAGAAATAGACAAGCCAACAAAATACAGATAGATTTAGGTAAGTCTAGGACACCATGTGCTCACCCTCACCTCTAAATTGAAGTTATAACTTGCTAGAATCTTGGCACTAGTGATTGGTGATCGGACATGTATCATGAAATAGATGCAAAGTGTAGCATGAGTACCAAAGAACAACTATTCAGTAGGCTTCATAGGCTTATTAAGCAAGAAAAGTAAAAGCAATAAGAAATTCTAGAATAAAACACAAACAAAGGTCAAAATAGTAGAATTTGAAAGAGATGCACACGATTGTACTAAGAACATAATAGAAGTAAGTATAACTAATTGAACCTACCTAGACCCCATAAGCCTAGAAAGTACACTTGTGCACAAATTTAAGTTAAAACCTGAACAAACCCTCATAAACTCGATGGGTACAAAAATAGCTATAACTACTAAGAATGGGTCTCGGTTAGTCCAGAGCCGACAGTCGATAGCCTCCCTAGTAAACGATAAGAGTCACCCACGGGCAAAGAGTGTGTAGCCTGGACCTCGAACCACATATAGAACTTTAAAAGGGAAATAAGCTCATTTTCCTACTAAATAACCCCTTATTCTCCCAGAACTTCAATTTGTTTTATCTCATCATCTGCTTCTGTTACTCTGAGGTTTATTTTTTGTGTTTTATATATGTACTCTCCCAATGATCCTGTACCCGATTTTAATGGAATGATTTCTTTTAGCTACTTGCATTGATGTTCAATTTCTTATAATTCTTTCCTTATTAACGATGTGTTACTGTCATGACCAAAAGTACACATATAAGACCCCGACAGGCCCTAGACAAGCCACTTGTCATACATATACACATAGTAATAGACAAAAGTAAAGCATTTTATATCAAAGAAACAGTTTGAAATTTCAAAGCAGATGTCTACCATAGTCTTGACCAGCCTTTCTAAATCAACAAAAGAAGTGGTTGAGACGGAACTCGTACACCACGTACAACATCTGAAGGTAAAGACATAATAAAGCAATAAAGGTGAAATGGTCCTTAGAGTATGAGGACTCACCAAGTCTTCAAACCTTTAGAGTGATCAACTATCCACAAACAGAGGGAGATGATTTGGCAAGCCCTACATTAGTGTAACAATGTACGCACAAGTATGCATCAGTACATGGAATGTTCTAAGTATGAGGGACATGCAATAAAATATGAAATATGATTATAAGGGGACATAATTGAAAAACATGATGTGCATGACCAAGCTAAACATAATAAAAATCCTTAAAGAAGAATCATGAATCATGTACATGGTAAATGCATCTTAAAACATAAGAAAAAATTCATAAAACATTCCAAACTAACCTAGTTCGTTTTGTGGGATATTTACTATTAAGAGGCATAGACCATGTGAACTATAACGTGGAATGTGTTGTCTTGCTCCCACACCAAAAATATATATCCTTACTTGCCAAGGAAAAGACCTTAACTTCTATCTTAGGTGGATCCACTAACTATGTCACTTCAGACAACTTACGGGGGCATGTAGTTAGGGACAAGGATATTGCTACAAGAGAGCCGACCTCTACTAATGGGAGAGTGTCCACCTCAATATCCTCTCGATGCTAAGTAAAATCCTAACAGGATTAGTCATAAGCATAAACATATTATTATCCATGAAAAATCACAACTAAGTCACTAATCCAAGCTAAAAACATCATAGAATAGCTCCTTAAACCTTGAATCATGCATGAGTTAGAAAATCTTTCACAAAACCATGACCCCTTAATGTGAAAAAACATTTTACAATTGAATTGATGCTAATCTTATATCAAATATCATAAGACATTATTTTTCATAAGTCATGCACAAGTTCATAAAAACATCATTCATATCTTTATAGTTTCTTTATGCATTCATGTAAGTTATGGTTCATAGTCAAAATCACGATCAAATGATGGGTTCATATGGAATTGATTGGAAAGCATATAATTAAATCTAGATAATCATAATATGATCAAAATCAGACTATTTAATTCATACAAATATAACCTTTGAGGATTGTCTGAAAACCTAATCAATTTAGGGACATTGAATTGGGGAATTTGGAGAAAACTGTGGGACTCAATGGGTAAATGGAACCCATTGATTAATTCCTTACATACCTTAATCTCAAATCTCACAAGCAGTTGATGAAGAAACCTTAAAGACTTGAAGAACCCTAGAAATTCCTTCATCGCCTTCGAGAGAAAACCTTTCAGAGGACTTTGGGAATTTTTGGGGAACAAAGCATAATGGGTAGAATTTGGGACTAAAATCAGTTATACGGGCTTATTTATAGGAAAAAACGTAGTATAATATAAGGTGCATAAAAAAGACCCAAATACCCTTAATAACTATCAGTCAGCCCCACGGTTACTGATGTGAGGCCAAAAATATATATTTTAATCATTATTTGCTTCACATTTATTATTTATATTTGTTCTCTTTTAGCATGAATTTTATGGATTGTGCTAAATAGTGTATTTTATTTGTAGGAGTAAATTGGTGTAAAGTTGAAGAAGTTTGGAGCTAAAATGAATTAAAGATGGAAGGTTGAAGAAGGAAATCAAGCAGACATCTTAATGGATTAAACTTTATAAAATAATATATATGTTGGTCGAAGTGAAAATTGGAATTGGAATTGGAATGGAAGTTTGCCACGTGGCAATTTGTGAAGGCAGTATGAAAGGTGCAAAGTTGAGGCAGTTTGGACAGTTTCACGCGAAAAATTGGGAATCTAATTCCGCTTTGTTTTGGCTTCTCAATTTGTTTTGGACTCAGTTATTTTATTTAGGGTTTTCTACATCTATAAATAGTCCATAAAAGTAATTATTAGAGGACATCAATCTAGAGGGGAAGATCAATCATAGGGCATCAAAGTATAAAGTTGTCAATACTTTTTAGGGTTCTTTTCTTCTTCTTTCTTTTCTTAGAGATTAGTGGCTAAACGCCCTTGTTCTGGGGTTGTAGCTACGGATTGATTGTTGAATATTTAAGGTCTATGAATTAATTATTGGTTGTCATTATAAGTTACTTTTATATTCTTGTTTTAGTATTTCTTGACTGGTCATCTAGAGATAAATCTATTGTCTAATCTTAAAATCGAGAGAGGAGGGGTCAGATAGACTAGAGAATATAGAGAGTTTAATCAATCCATTAAGTTGAGGTGATTTGTGTTTAGGAGTGATGCCCGGACGAACAACTCGCTTGGTTACGAAACAGGATGAAATATAAATGCTCGTCAATTAGTCTGTTTATCCCCGCTCAACGATGTAGTTAGGAAGCTAACTGGAGTAGGCGACTAGAGGTGTGTAACCCGACTCATACAATTAACCCTGTAAACCAGTAACTTGACAACTAAAATTAGTTTTAAGACAAGAATATGATACATGAGATTCAATACATGCTGCAGCCCAGGAATTTTCCAAATCATTGTAAGTGATTTTATTATTTTATTCCTGTATTCTTTTTTTTTGGCACTCTTAAATAAATAATTAGACCAATATAATTTAGTAAAAATAGTTATTTTACAAGTCCTTTGGGTTTGATAATCTGGTTCTTTTAAGAGTCACTATACTACTTGCGCGACCACGTACACTTGTGCAATTGGGAGCAACAGTTATGACCTACGGATCATAGAAATTCCTATCGACCGTACGGGTCAACTGTAGGTCGAGGAACTGGGCCTAAGTCTAGAGCAAAACCACGACTTGTTTCTACGGATGGTAAAAACTCCTACGTTCCTTTGACCCATCCTTAGAACTCAACTTTCAGCTCAACATTTCACCACGTCTTGAACATTTCTACGGGACCTTCCTACGGTCCGTAGTTTTTTCGACGGACCATCCTGGTTAATTTTGAATGGGTTACTAGGGCTTCATTTAAAAATTAATTTTCCCATAGAACTTCTTATGACTCGTAGAATTTTCTCGTGGAATTGAACCAATAACCATCTTTTGGCCTTCTTTACTTTTCCAAATTTCAAGGTGTTACGATTACTTTACTGTCCAAGAGTTAGCGTTGCACTATTGAACTTATGCTTGGTTTACTATTTACTCCTTTTTATGATTCCAAAAGGGGGGAAATATTAAAGACATGGATATAGGAGACATGGGGAATTACTGATAGGAAGAATGGTGGTGAGCAAATGAAGTTCGGTGGATCTATGTGACAGAGGGAAGTCACGTTGAAAGTGTTTTTGTGGTTACAAAGTGGCTGAAAGGATTGCATATTTTTTCATGATCATCAAAACTGGGGAAAATGTTATAATGTTAAAAAGATGATTTTGATGATTGACAAACCTCATAAAGGGACCTAGTACCTATAACATTTTTTTGCAATGTCAACAACCATATTATAAAGTGTACCTTGTCTATGCAGTGTGGTAGAGCAGTATGACAGGGTGACAACATGACAATAATGTCCTTGTACACCTCGACTAATAAGAAGAGGTTAAGGTTTTTCCCTTTGTCCCGATCTCATTGATAAGATGACTTGACAAAGATCAAAACCTAGATTTTGCAACATTGAAGAATATTGCTCTTGTCTCGAGCATACGTTGTCTTGGCTCTCTTATCACGAATACCTACACCACAAGGGACCTGCTTTTATCATTGAAGTTTTATTTTTCATTCCTTGTTGTTGAGTCTTTTTTTGTTCTAATATTGTAAACCTACTCTTCTGAATGAAGCTTGTTTAGGTATTGTGTCTTCTCTTATCTTTTAGATTCGAATTTTGGCTAGTGTTAGCCATAGTTTAGGGGGGGAGGGATTAGTAGTATAATTCCTACATTGCATGAGTTGGTAATTTGAAATATGGCTCGTGTTTAGTGAAAATATTGGTGATATCATACTTGGTAGGTCGTGATTTTTCCTTCATTGAGTATGATGATTTTTACGTTAGCATCTTGCATTCCTTTACTTTCTGCTATGTAGATTGTTCTGTTTTTGTTCTAAGTTGTTCTCAGTTAATGATCTAGTCCCTTGCTCCAGGTGAATTCATATGAGCCAACAATCACCTAACTAGTTGTAGCTTCTTTAAGTTAGTATTTTCTGTAAGTATAGCCCAATATTATAGTCATTAATCATATTGAAAGAATATATGTAAGCTGGTCATGAATCAAAATATACTAAACCCAAAGTTCCTTTTCAGGAAGAGATGTCGAATAAAGTTAAAATCAATCTATATATTTTTGGTGCGAGAGTGAAACACCGGGTTAGCGGTAACATAGGTCTCACTAAAATTATGACACCACAAGAAACACATGGAACACGAAGAAAGACCAATTTCATTCAACAATAGACTAATCCATTGAAGTTTATTGGTGGAAGTAGCAAGAGAGAGATATTCAGCCTTAGTATTAGAGAGCGAGAGAGATTGTTGTTTGCGAGAACACCAAGAAACAAGCACTGAACATAAGAAAATTTCAAAACCAATAGAAGAATTCCGATCATCTATACTTCCTTCCAAATTGGCATCACAATATCCTTGTAATTGGTGAGATTTATGGTTTGAAAATAAAATACCATAAGAAGAAGTTGATTTCTGATGTCACAAGATACGCTTAACTGCTACCCAATATTTATTTGTCGGACTATGCATGAACCAACAAACATTATTAACGGAAAAGGAGATATATATCAACTCTAGAAAAAGTGAGATATTGTAAGCCGGCAACAAAACTTTGATAAAGGCTTTCATAAAGAAATTGAGTATTGTCACTTGTTACTCTGGCACTGGGGAGTAGAAATATCATTGCAAGTTAAGATGTTACTATATTCGAAAGAGATCATGTGTATATTTAGACCGGTGTAACAACAATCAATTATATCTCCATGTAGCTTCAATACCCAAAGAGTAATTAAGATTGCCCAAGTTGCGCAAGGAGAAGGGAATTTCGATGTGTTGAAGCAATGATGAAACTAGATGTATAGACATGACCAAGATTATAATGTCATCAACACAGATAAAACAAAATAGATTTTCTGCACCCATGAATCTAACAAAGAGTGAGGAATCTATTTTAGAGCCTTGGAAACAAAGCTCATACAACGTATCAACCAAACATTTATTGCATAGTCGAATAGTCTATTTAAAACCATAAATAGACATCTCTAGCTTGCATCTATAATTAGGGTGATTAGGGTCAACAATACCTAGCAATTGAACCATGTATACATCCGCATATAGCTTTCCATGCAAGAACACGCTAAATATATCAAGTTGATTAACAATCCATCCTTGTGACATGACAATAGAAATCAATACTCGAACAGTTGTAGGTTTGACAACAAGACTGAGAGTATCATCAAAGTCAATTCCAAGGCATTAATGGAAACCCTTGCCAAATAATCTAGACTTTTGTCATTCAATGAAGCCATCTAGATTTTTCTTCATCTTGAAAATTCATTTACAACCAAAATGCAAAGGTATTGAACTTGTGTGTCATGTTAGAAAGTACCAAGTGAAACAGGAGAAGCATGTGATGGAGATGATGCAAGAGAAAAGTGCAGAGAGGATAGTGGATGACTTGAGGTTGATTCTTGCCTTATATTAACTATCCTTATTTATCTCTTGTTACTATATTTTATAGGTTGAATAAGTCTCCTGATGGTTGGAGCATATTTAGGATAGTTAGTTGTTAGTGGTAGATAATGTGCAGATAGTGGCCTGCACTTTAGGTTCAGTTGGTTGCTTAGTTTGTATTTAAAAGATTGCTGCCAGATTTAATAGAATTATCCTTTTACATTCTCATCTGAATCTTTATATGGTATCAGAGCATTATATGCTCCATCGAGTTAGATCCATCTATTTCTTTAAAAGCTTGCTCATCTATGTCTCCAATTACTGATGCTACTGCTGCAAGCAATTCTACAGTTTCTGCCACCACTCATGTGGTGCAATTTAACCTTGTTGCTCAGATACCTCTTAAGCTACAAGGTAACCTCAACTTTTCAACATGAAAAGCACAACTTGTGATGCTACTAAACGGGCATCAACTTATGGGGACACTTGATGGAACCACAACAGCTCTGTCCCCCACGATTATCCAAAATAATCTTACTGTACCAAATCCTAATTATCAGATTTGGTTCTCTCAAGATCAATTGATCCAACAAGCAATGATGGCATCGGTCGATCCTACCATTGCTCTAACTGTTGCCGCAGCAACATCTGCTAACAAAGCCTGGGAACTCCTTCACACAGCCTATGCCAACAAAAGTCATACTCGCATCTTTAGCTTGCGAGATCAATTGCAAAATATCAAGAAGGCTTCTAAAACCATTGCAGAATACTTACAGGAGGTTCGTTCCCTCTCTGATGCTCTTAAAGTTGTTGGTTCACCTGTCAATGACGATGAACTTATTGTCAAAATTCTAAGTGGTCTTGGCCCCGAGTACCGTGAAATATCTGTTGCACTACGCGCACGAGACTCTTCCTTGAGCTTTGAAGAATTATTTCACAAGCTCACAAATCATGAGCTTTTCCTCAAACATCAAGATCTGGAAAAACCATCATCTATGATCACAGCTGTTGTTGTCCAGAAGTCCAACACACCTCCGCAATTCAATAGGAATAATTCTCGCTTCAAAAATCAACAACGGAAACCATCTCAGTCTCGACAATGGAATTCCAATAATCCTCAAATAGATTCCAACAATCAACAAAACAGGAAACAATTCCAGCAATCTGTCAAATGTCAATTGTGCCAAAAGTTTGGTCACACAGTAGATGTATGTCGCTCCAAGTCGTACAATCATTTTGAAGCTAAGGTTAACTTTTCATCTGGCCTACAATCGTCTGGAAACTATTGGGTTCTAAACCCTGGTGCAACTCACCATGTCACTACTGAACCCCACAACCTTGAAGAATATACAGGAACGGAAGAAATCTCCATGGGTGACGGTAAAACCATTCCTATCACTCATACTGGTTCAACTCTCATTCAGGCATCTAAAACTGCTTTTAAGCTTTCTGACACACTTTGTGCTCCATCCATTAAAAAGAATCTCATTTTTATTGCTAAGTTTTGTCAAGATAACCTCACATCTGTTGAATTTTTTCCTTTTACTTTTGTTGTGAAGGACTTGCATACTCTGAAGTCGTTGGTACAAGGCCGGAATAAAAATGGACTGTATGAGTGGCCGCATCTTCAATCCAGGAAACCATTCATTAACCTTGCCTCCACAAAAGCCCCGCTTCAACTCTGGCATTGTCGATTGGGTCATCCCCACTCTACTATTTTAAATTTTATTTTGAAGAAATTTTATTTACCTGTTGTTTCTAGCAAAGAAAAGTTTGAATTTTGTAATGCTTGTTCTTCTAATAAAGCGCATCGTTTACCATTCAAACGACTCACTTTGTCCAGTAATTTTCCTCTCCAGATTATCTTTAGTGATTTATGGGGACCATCACCCATCTTATCACTTGACAAGAAGTTATATTATTGCATTTTTGTTGATCAATACACCAAATATACTTGGTTGTATACTCTTAAAAATAAAAGTGAGGTGGCATCAATTTTTCCGAAGTTTCATCCTTTAGTTGAAAATTTCTTTAAAACAAAAAATTCTTCCATTTATACATATGGAGGGGGTGAGTTCATTGGTCTTCAGCCCTAACTTCAGAAACATGGCATTGAACACTTACTTTCCCCTCCCTACACACCCCAGCGTGTTGCCATAGTTGAACGTCGACATCATCATATTCTTGAAACTACTAAAACCCTTCTTCATGAGGCATCCTTACCCCCTGATCTATGGTCCTTTGCATGTCACTATGTTGTCTACCTTATTAACCGACTTCCCACTCTCATCCTCAATAGTAATTCACCCTACCAAATGTTATTTGGTCAATCACCTGACTATAACGCCCTAAAGGTTTTTAGTTGTCTCTGTTATCCTTGGCTTAAACCTTATACCAAAAAAAAACTTGAACCCCAGTCCACCCCGTGTGTATATTTGGGTATCCCTCAGAATCACCATGCTCACCTCTGTTTTGACCCCATCCTATCCAAAATTTTCATAAGTCGTGATGTTCAATATTTTGAAAAAGAATTTCCTTTTCAACAAATGTTCATCCATCTACAAAAATAATTAAACTGGAAGTTATTGACTCCAAAGAGGACAGTCCAACTACAATTCTAACTCCTCATCTCTCTATTACATATCTTCTTCCAGTCCATGTAGAGTCCAAATCTAACAATACAACCTCTTCCCCTGGCAATGCTCACTCTAACAGACACGGCCAAGTACTAGCAACTCCCGATACATCAGGTAACTCACAACTTCATGTTTCTTCTTCTACTCACCTTCCTGCCCCTTCTCTTTCGCCTAACCCTGCTCCACATAAGCCTTTGCTCACATACCAGCGACACAAAATAGCAGCCAGCAACCTGCAATCCCAGCTCCCAAACCCAACAACCACAGAATCCCCTTATCCACCCCAACAAGGTTCACATCCCACACAACCTGCAATATATACCTCTTCATCACCACATGCTGCCCCGATTCCACCATCATCCTCGAATCGAATTATAACTCGATCCCAAAATAGTATCTTCAAGCCTAACAGAAAGTTTTCTTTTCTGACCCATTTGACTCCTACACCGGTAACTTTCAAACAGGCTCACAAACATGAAGAGTGGAGAGAAGCAATGAAAGTCGAATATGATGCTTTAATAAGAAATTAAACTTGGGAACTCGTGCCGCGAGACACGTCAAAAAATGTTATGGACTGCAAGTGGTTGTACAGGATCAAGAAAAGAGCAGATGGTTCTATAGACCGTTACAAAGCCCGTCTAGTTGCCAAAGGGTTCACGCAGTGCCCTGGCTTAGATTTTCATGAGACGCTTAGTCCTGTTGTCAAACTGACAACCGTAAGATTGGTGCTATCTATAGTTGTGCAACACAATTGGCCAATCCATCAACTTGATGTCAATAATGCTTTCCTACATTAAGAGTTGGATGAAGAAGTTTTTATGTCTCAACCCTAAGGCTTTATTAATCCCCAATTTCCAACCCATGTCTGCAAACTGAATAAAGTTATCTGTGGTCTCAAACAAGCCTCTCGGGCTTGGTATAATGCTCTGTGTTCACATTTGTTGAAAATGCAATTTGTTAGAACAGAATCTGACAACTCTTTATTTGTCTGGAAGCAGATGGTTGTAGTCATTTACGTGCTTGTCTATGTTGATGACATCATAATCACTGGCAACCAGCCACAAGTGATTAAATTTGTCATTAATTCCTTGGCGGATAGATTTTCATTGAAGGATCTTGGCTCTCTCAACTACTTCTTAGATGTTGATGTTAAGCGGGTACCAAATGGCCTCATTCTTTATCAATCCAAATACATTCTGGAAATTCTTTCCGAACTGGACATGGACAATTGTAAAGGTGTTTCCACTCCCATGTGTTCTAGTGTACCACTTCGAGTTGCTGATGGCTCACCACCTACTGATGCCACGCGCTACCATCGTACCCTTGGCAAATTGCAGTATTTGTCCCTCACTAGGCCTGACATATCTTATGCAGTCAATAAATTGTCACAATTTATGCACACTCCAACTGATGAGCATTGGAAAGCAGTTAAAAGAGTACTACGGTATCTCAAAGAAAATGCAAGTTCGGGCCTTCACATCATTCGTAGCTCTGACTCAAATTTGTATATGTATGTTGATGCTGACTGGGCTGGCGATCCGAATGACAGAATTTCTACATCCGGTTACATTCTTTTCTTTGGACCTACTCCAGTTAGTTGGTCATCGAAGAAGCAGCATACAGTGGCTCACTCGTCTACTGAGGCAGAGTACAAATCAGTCGCCAATGCACTTGCAAAGATCACGTGGGTGCGGAACTTACTTCATGAGTTACATGTCAGCATCCCGAAGACGCCAACAATCTACTGTGACAATGTTGGAGTTACTTACTTATCTCACAATCCAGTGTTCCATACCCGTATGAAACATGTTGCTGTAGATTTTGCATATGTCTGTGATCAGGTTCAAGCTCATCGAGTTAATGTTACTCATGCTCATGCTCATGCTTGTGATCAACCTGTTGATACCTTCACTAAGCCACTGCCTAAGTCAGCCTTTACTAGGCTTCGTTCCAAGTTAGGCATTGTTACACCTTGCCTTACTTGAGGGGGTGTATTAACTATCCTTATTTATCTCTTGTTACTATATTTTATAGGTTGAATAAGTCTCCTAATGGTTGGAGCACATTTAGGATAGTTAGTTGTTAGTGGTAGATAATGTGCAGATAGTGGCCTGCACTTTAGGTTCAGTTAGTTGCTTAGTTTGTTTTTAAAAGCTTGCTGCCAGATTTAATAGAATTTATCTTTCTGAATTTTCATCTAAATCTTTATAACTAGTAGTTGAGGGTGCGACATAGGTGGATGCATGGGTGTAGCTAGACCCATATGAGAAATAGTAATAGCAAGAAATAAGTTTGAGTCAGGCTTAGTGGATGCAGTGCACACACCATCGACTTCTTGAAAATGGAACATTTATTCATCAAATAACACATGAAATGAAACAAAAAAATTGTTAGGGGCACGATAATAACACTTGTAGCCTTTCAGAGTGCAAGTACAACAAAGAAAGTCATAGTGACTGGAACGAGGACGAAGCCAATGGTAGCACAAGGAACCAAAAATACGTAGTTGATTATAACCATACTTTTCACCAAGAAAAAATTCACATGGACTTTGATGATTTAATGGAGGAGTGTGCGGAAGATTAATTGGAAAAACAGTCGTTTCAAATGCATTTGTCCAAAAATTAGAACAGACAAGTGAGTTAAGAAACAGTGCACGGCTAGTTTCAGTGACATGCCTATGTTTTATTTTTTGAACATCCATTTTGTTAAGGAGTTCATGGATAGAAAACACGTTGTGTGACTCCATGTGTGTACACATAAAAAGTCAAGGCTTTAACCACCTCCATAATATGCTTGAAATCGTTTAATGGAGCAACCGAAGAATTTTCTCAGCTAATAAATGAAATTGATGAAAAATATCAAGAACATTAGATTTATTCTCAACAATATATATCCAAGAGTATTTGCTAAAGCGATAAAAAAATATAAAACAATAACGAAAACCATCACTTGAGATTTCCGAGGATGGACCCCAAATATCTTAACAAATCAAATCTAAAGGACCACAAGCATAATATCAAACAGTGAGAAAGGAAAATTATTAATTTAACTCTTTACACAAGCTTGATACAATAAACTACGACAAGTGCTAAAGCTATCAAAACCGAAACTATTATTAGAGGCTAAGCGATGAACTGTAGAAGGAGAACCCAATTCTGATAAAATGGATTTAATTGGTTTTCACCAAGAAATTTTCTGGAATTGGTTGAGAGCCATCAAGAATGAGTGAAAAATATTTGAACAAAAAAATTGAAAAAGAATTGCAATAAAGTGAAATATCAATTGTTTAATATTACCTATTCATAATAGGATCATTGGCAAGGGAATATATGCCTTAGAACCCTGATGACGACACTAAAGTACACATTAAGTGAGGTGAGCGCTCATCACATTTTGAGCGTCGCTTTACAGATTAAGCACTCTTAAAGCGAGCCTTTGACAACACTACATGTAACTAGGTGTAGCATAATAAACTAGATAATGTTTAATATATTCAATCCAAGTTACTGGGATATGTAGCAGAAATTGTTAGTGTCTAAGATTAGAAGTTGTAATTCTATGGAAGCGTATTACAATTGGGCTCATTTGGCTAAAAAAGCGCGGACTGTGTACTATTTATGAAATATGGAATATGTACCATTTTTCAAGCAAAAAAACAATAAATTAACCACAATACGCTAAAACATTGCAAAGTTAGAAATCTGTTTGAAAGTCTTTTGTCATGACAGTATACAAAATCAAAATGCAAGTTTACTTCCATAACTCTCCTTCTATTATAGTGATCTGAAATAGTATCCGTAAATAAAAGATTAAGAAGTAAAATATATTAAGATCAATGCCTCTGCGCAAGGCACAAAACATGTTTCAAATGGTATTATGTGGCATTTCACTTTAACATATGCAATCCCTGTAAGCTATATGTGGCTATAGCAGCTTTAGAAGAATAAGCATGAAAACTAAGCAACATATTTGGCTATAAGTGTAGAATTTCAGCACAAACATTTTAGATTAGCTAAGAGAAAAACTGGATCATATATAACGTTACTGTCAGCAAGATGCAGGTTTTGGAGTAATCAGAGAAGTCGCACAAAGTCTAGGTTTTTTTCTAGAACTGAAGAATAGTTGGGGAAATAAAAACAGAACTTAGCAAATTGATCAAAATTGCAGCTCAGTAATCACTTATGTGTGATATATATGGAAATAATATAAACACTTCAAGGTACTTATCAAATAATTCAAAAAATAAAAAGGCAAATCATTCACAACTCATACATAGTGCATTAAATTACAACAAAAGAACAAAATACATTGTAAGGAACAAATCTATGTAATATTCGAGGAAGGGAAAGAAACTCAACAAACTCCGCAACCCCATTTCTTTCATCATCCAAACATCAATTTCATTTTCATTTCTTCTATTACCCAATGCACAAAGACACCCTCTAAGAGCCAAAATTCCATAAAAGCGCAAAAGAGAATTAGTAGTAATAGTAGGTATAGGCACCTCGAAGAATTTCTCATTAGTTAGATCAACAGCAACAATTACAGATGGAGAACAATAATTTTTACCAGCCAACCAATGCAAAGCCCCATTTAGAAAAACCCCAAAACCGTGAATAGGAATTGCACCATAATGAGATATACGCTCAAGTATCCTCCAAAAACCCATTCTCACAAAGTAGACATCCACAAATATACAATAAAGGTCACTTTCAAGTACATCTCTATAATAAGAAGAGTAATAACCTTATAATCATCACTAGAAAAATCATACCCAAGGGCATACGCAGTAGAGGTGCCATGTTTTGGAAGAGCCAGAGGAGAATTTAGAATTCTACGGTATTCTAAGGTTGTGGGGTTGATTAAAAATGTGATATCTTCCTCATTCAACACCAATACCAAACCATTACATGAACCAACAATTTGCTTCCATTTTTCCTGAAAACTAAGCTCGGTTGAAATTGCATCAATTCCATTTTGGGGGTTAGGGTTAATATGAAGAGAGTGAAGAGATTGAGAAACATCAGAGATGAGAATTAACTTAAATTGTTCATGTTTGTTGGAATGAAAATTGAGGTGAGATTTTATGAATTTTGGGTCTGAAAGAAAAGAGCACCACTGCTTGGAAACACAACGGAATTGACCTACCGATTTTACATGCATCCGGGAGACTATCTCTTCTATGATTTCATCTTTCTGGTCATCGCCATTTTTGGGGATTTTGGTTTTAAGGCTAATTTCTTGAGTTAGTTTTTCAAAACTTCATCTTTTCAGGTTTTCTTTAAAAGTTACTCGGGATGAAATGTGTTGGGGCTATATTTGGATCATAACTTAATAGGGAACTTATGGAAATCCCATAAACATAGAAGTTAATTACATAGGTTTTATAAATTTTACTAGATTTTGGTGGGTGTAGATATATCCAGATGCATGTATCTCGCGATATATGAGGTCAAAATTAGGTATAATTTATTCTAGATACACAACATCCAAGTGGATTCACATGTATCTGGAATACATAGAAAAATCTTCATCACCTCCCGCACCTTTCTCCCATCTCACTTGCCACTCTCCTATGTATCTGGCTTACATGTGAATCACACCAGATAAATGCATCTAGTGTGTATCTAGTGTGGTTCACATGTATCTAGCATACATGACTATCTCACTCACCTCTCTCCCTATCATGCTCGCCTACCTCCCAATCAGTACTTTTGAAACAAGTTTTTATAAAATTTGCAAATAAAAAAATTGATTGATGAGAACTTCAAGTGCAAATAATTTTACTTACAAATTCTTAACCTTTTTCTCCAAGTAAAAATCATGTTTAAACATGATCCGACTAATTCTTATTGAACTTCAATTTGTAGAAGTTTTTTCTTTAACTTTAACAAACAAATATTGTCCAAATATGTCAAGATATGTTGGATAAACTAATTAAATACATTTACTTTTGCACAAAATTTTAATATCACTAATTTCTCGATGAATAATCGACTTTATGAGGTAAAGTCACACTCGGCCAGATGTCTGAATAATATGGCAACATGTAACAAGTATGATTGATTGCAATGATTGAGTTAAGAAGCATTGAGCAACACTTATAGAATCAGATCAATAAATTTGATATGATCGGAGAAGATTTTAAAGTCTACATCACAGGGACCACATTTCTCCGACATTGCCCCTCTAGTTTTGATGAAATTTTTTTGGGTATCGAGCCATTGCTAGGTGATTAAACTGAGATAAATTTCTTATACAGAAATAACAAAAGGCGTCAAGATTCTCGTTGGTTGATTCACAGCTACAGAGGTAGTGGTCAAGAGAAAAACCATTAGCACGGAAAAATATATACAAGTACAGAGTTTGACAATAATATTCCATGCTTTCACAAGATGGGAAACTTTGACGTAAAACAACCTATTAAATATATACATAGTTATTTAGATTATCTTTTCATATAATGTTGAGAACTTATTTATTTTCTTATTTTTCCGTTTCATATTTTGTTTCCTTAAATCTTTATCATATTATCCTTTTGGGTTTCTTTACATATATCACAAAATCATAACTGAATTTGCCAAAGAAATGGGATTATTTTAGCCAAAGAAAAGGGTTGTTGACTTTCTGTTGACGACCTTTTGACTGTTGACCCGCCTTAACCGAGCACTGACTGCAGTCATCAACACCATTTTTTTTATCTTATTAAAGTCTTCTAACGGATCCTTGGGATCATCCGAGATCCAATAAAAATAAACCAATATGTTGTCCTACTAAACTTGATATTCCAGTGTCACGACCCAAAGGACACCTATGCGTAACATGGTGTATGGGACCCCGAGAAGCCCTACACAAGTCACTTAGCATACATCATACAAGATAATAGAAAATTAAGAGAGTTTAAAAGAAAATTTCAAGATATAAGAGTTTTATAAAAACGTAGCTGAACTATAACATAGTCTCAAAGTCATCTAGTATATCAAGGGTGATCAAGACATAACCCGTACGTCACATACAGTACTGAAAAGTAAAGAACATGTGAAATAAAGGGTCGGTCCTCTGAAAATGAGGACTCATGTCACGCCCCGAGACTACACCCTGGGCGGGACTAGCACTCGAGAACCATTGCTGGCCCCAAGTGAACCCTTGGTCTGGCTAGACTTTCGGCGAAGACTTACTCAACAGAAAATGTACTTAAATACAATCTTAATAAACTGTCTGAATAGATAAACTGAAAATGTTTAGAAATAATATTCAACTAAGCCAAAGTGGCAACCCAAGTCTTATAGAAAAATAACTGAAATGCAAGACTAAAGAACTATAGTTATATGTCTATAAAGCCTCTAAATACTAAGAGGGATGTCGGGACAAGACCCCCGATCATCCTAACAGATGAAATAAACAAAGCAATAACACAAAACATTACCAAAGGGATCCTCCGGAAAGCAAAGAGGATCACCAACTGACTCTAAGTGCTCGACTGGATCAGTGAGGCGCTGGATACTGATCATGATTACTTGTATCTGCATCATAAGACGATGCAGGCCAAATGGCATCAGTACATTGAATGTACGAGCATGCGAGGGGAAAACTAAACATGACATAAACTTGAACTGAATTCTGAAAGAAACACTTACCTCAGTTTTAGTCAACTCAATGCATAAATAAACAATAGTAAATTTGAAGTTTATATAAAGCATTTAAAATAGTAGGTAGCAACTCAATGTGTTAAAGAAACACAATAACAACTCAATTTATATATAAAGTAATATAATTTTGTGGGAGTTTCTCTAACCGACAACAATCACTATGAGCTAATATGATGATACATCATCTCACCCACGCTGCCAGAACTGTCCTATAACTTGCCGGGATATAAAACACCTCAACTAAGTGGATCCACTAGTCTATGCTAAGAAGCACTAAGGAATCATCTAAAAAGTATGACCCTTTCTACCAACGTTGGCTACAGGGCTTATGAAGACTTAAGTTATCTGAACTCGTCCCCATATCGGTGCTCAATACTACTCCCAAAATACTCAGCTCATATGCTTAAAACAAAAACTCTTTCTGTGGTTTGAGATAATTACTCAAAAACTAGATCAAAGGCTCTCTTGGAAATCGGTGTTTCCTCTCTTGTTTAAATGTGAAAACATTTAATCTTTGGGAATACATAGTCCCGATATACTCTTTTGAAGAAATGAACTTCAATATTTACTCTTACTCAACTCAAAATTCAAGTCTTAAAACAAGATTAAAACATTTGTAAAAGACTTTAGGAAGACTCTATGAACTTCTCGTGACTTGACTCTTAACTTCCCTTGAATTGAATTATGGATTCAAGGTTCATGATCTCATGTTATGGATGATTTAATGTTGTTTAGACGTACCTTAGAGTTTATAAACCAACTAGAAAACATAGGTACATTTCAAGGGAACTCGAATGGAAATAAGTGGGAAAGGGAAGAAGACCTGGCGTCCCAGGCGCTCTGAGTGGCGTCGGGCGCCAGAGCCCAAACTTCAGAGTCTGGGTTGGGGCGATCTGAGTGGCGCGGTGCCCTAGAGCCCAAACTTCATACACTGAAGTGGGGCACTCTGAGTGGCGCGGTGCCCCATGCCTTTTTCCAGATTTTTGACAAATTTTCTTGGCTGTTTTTCAACTTTAAACCCTCTAGATTCAAATGGTTCTTTCCCCAAACACTTAGATTCTAATACATAACCAAAATATGCAAGAATCTACTCAAAACAACATTTAATTTCATGAATTTAAATCAAGAACTTCTTAACAACTTCAACAATCAAGAACCCAATAGAAACTTCAAACAAATCCATCAAGAACTTAATTTCTATACTTTTGAAACATAATTTTTGCTGAATAAAATCATGATTGGCGCGTGGGTGACATAACTCAATGCTATGTGATCTCACATAACTCTAGGGATCAATCCTTGGCGAAATCCACAAGCGTAAACTAAAGAATGACGAACTTTGGCTCTTTCTTCTCTTTTTTCCTCTTCTGTTCTTTCTCTAAACACCCTAGTGTGAAATCTTTGAGTGCGTAAACTGACCCAATTCAGTTTAGACCCCTAAGTAATTACCAAAAATGAAATAATTTATTTGGGTAGTGAAAATACTATAATACTCTTCTAAAATCCGGTTTTGACTTACCTTATCTAGACAACCCAACTTCAAATGGGAGTATCTCCCTCATACAAACTCGAAATTGATCAAAGTCGGTGGCGTTGGAAAGATAATTCAAAGATATTTCCTACGGTATTTTGTATCACACCTAAATCATCCTGAGATAGGAGTTATGGTTATTTGAAGTTGACCCAAAACTCATACTTAGCTTAACTTTGTCAAACTTTTAAAATTTGATTATTTCCAAAAACGGTTTCTTTCTAATTCTAAGTCTTTCTAGTAGCGGGATGTTGCAATATCTCCCCCTTGTGAAACATTATTCCTTGAATGAGATTACTCTTAGTAGGCTAAGGCGTAACTTCTAACATCAAGCTCAAACACCCAACAAGCAAAATGTAAATACAACATGCCAACTTAAAATAAAAACCAAGAAAAGGATTTGTACCTTGATTTGGAACTTTTCCGGATTCGAAGAGATGTGGATATCTCTTCTTCATATCCTCCTCAGCTCCCCTAGTAGCTTCCTCAACAAACTGATTTCTCCACAGAACCTTGACTGATGCAACTTCATTCGTCCTCAACTTGCGAACTTGGCGATCTGAAATCTGAACAGGAATCTCTTCATAAGACAAGCTATCCTTGATACCAATATTTTCAGTAGGTATGATAAGTGAAGGATTGCCCATGCACTTCTTCAACATAGAGATGTGGAACACTGGATGAACTGATGCTAACTCTTGTGGTAGCTCCAACTCATAAGCTACATTACCAATCCTTTTGGATATTACGTAAGGGCCAATATACCGGGGACTAAGCTTCCCCTTCTTACCAAATATCACAACACCCTTCATGGGTGAAACTTTCAAGTATACCCAATCATCTACTTCAAACTCTAACTCCCTTCTCCTAACATCAGTGTAGGATTTCTGACAACTCTGTGCTATTTTCAACCTCTCTTGTATAAATTTCACCTTCTCCATAGCTTTATGAACTAAGTCTGGTCCTATCAACCGAGCTTCACCCACCTCAAACCATCCAATAGGAGATCTGCATCGCCTCCCTTAAAGAGCTTCATAAGGAGCCCTTTGGATGTTAGAGTGGAAACTATTGTTATACGCAAACTCAATGAGGGGTAGGTGATCATCCCAATCACCCTTGAAATCAACCACACAGGCCCTCAGCATATCCTCCAAGGTCTAAATAGTGTGCTCTACTCGACAATCTATTTGAGGATTAAAAGCAGTACTCAAGTTCACCTTTGAACCCAAGCCTTTCTGGAATGACTTCCAAAACTGTGCAGTAAATTAGGCACCTCTATCTGTAATAATCAAAACTGGAACCCCATGAAGTCTAAATACCTCTTGAACATACAACTTGGCATAGTCCTCTGTTGAATGGGTAGTCTTTACCGGCAAAAAGTGGGCTGATTTTGTCATTTTATCAACAATCACCCAAATAGAATCATGTTTTCTGCGAGACTGTGGCAAGCCAGTAATGAAATCCATATTGATCATCTCCCACTTCCATTTCGGAAGTTCTATATTTTGGGCCATACCACCGGGCCTTTGGTGCTCTACATTAAATTGTTGACAATTCGGGCATTTAGCAACGAACTCAACAATACCTTTCTTCATACTATTCCACCAATACACTTCTCTCAAATCACGATACATCTTTGTGGAACCTGGATGGATAGAATATCTGGAGTTCTGAGCTTCCTCCATGATCCTCTCTTGGAGTTCATCCACCCTTGGTACACATAATCTACCTTGATATCCCAATACATCATCTCCCCCTTGTTCAAAAGCCATTACTTTTTGCTTATGAACATTTTCCTTCAATTCAAGCAAAATAGGATCTTGGTCTTGCTTTTGTTTCACTTCTGACACTAATGATGATTCAGCCCCATTCATTACCATTACCCCTCCTTCTGTGCACATCTTTTGCTAATTCTCTCTTTTATTCCTCAACATGGGCGGTACTACCCATAGCTAACTTGCTCAAGGCATCAGCAACAACATTAGACTTACCTGGGTTATAGAGCATACTCATGTCATAATCCTTAAGTAACTCTAACCACCTCCTCTGTCTGAAATTAAGTTATTTCTGACTAAACACGTACTGAAGACTCTTATGATCGATAAACACATCCACATGAACACCATAAATATAATGACGCCATATATTCAAAGCAAATACTACGGCAGCCAACTCTAGATCATGGGTTGGGTAATTCTTCTCGTGAACTTTCAGATGTCTGGAGGCATAAGCTATAACTTTACCATTCTGCATTAGTACACAACCCAAACCAACTCTGGACGCATCACAATATACCACAACGCCTTGCGTACCTTGATGAGTCCAAAAATTGGACTCATTTAGGGTTTTATTTTAATAGAAATAGTGTCCTCAAATGCTTATTTTATCTCAATATCTGATGAAAATACTTAAGTTTCAGGTCTTTGAAGTTTTAGTGGAAACATGGACACTTAGGCGCAAAAAAAAACAAAAAGTCTGAAAAGAACGAAGAAGTTAAAGCCTGAGCATCGCCAAGCATACATGGCGAATCGCCAAAAGGATGCACTACACCCCTTGTTCCAGTACGCGAAGCACTGAAGGAAGTAGATCAAAAGGTGGTTAAAGGAGGAATCAGCGTGTCGTCGAGTAGTTCCATGAAGCAGTACTATGTCACCCAATGACACAGAGCATGACAATGTTGAAGGATGGTGCAAGACGGCGATGAACTACACCTAAGGGCGAATCACCGAGTCGATCGATGATTCCGACTAATGTTGCTGAATGATCCGCTGCAGTACAAGTTTTTGAAAACTATAAATATTCGTGAAGGAATCACATTTTTTTAGAAAGAATATCAGATTTTGAATAGAGAACAATTAATATAATTTTAGTACTTTTTATTTTTTCTCTAAGTTTGTAAGGGTTTCATCTCTTTCAATTTGGAAGTGGATCTCTTGGATTCTTCTTTCTTTGCTCAAATCAAGATTTATTTCTCTATACCCATTTGATTTCAACATCATTGAAGGTATCAATTTATATCTCTTGATGTGTGGCTAAAAACCCCCATTCTTGGGGTGTGATTTAGAAAATATGTGTTGATATTATTGTTGGGTCTTGCTTGCTGATAGGTTAGATGTATTTTAAAGGTGATTTCACCTAGTGGTTGTGGTTTAATTTAAAGGGTTTGTAGTTGCAAATACAAAGCCACCCATGTGTTTTTGGCTTGCCCGAGAGGGAGGTCATGAAACCAAGACCGCTAGACTGATGGCCTAAGGAGTGGGTCGACATGAGGTTCAGCCCGAGAGGGTGAGCCCTAGTCCCATATCCTAACACTCAGCTCGAGAGAGTGAGTGGTGTAAGGCGTAGGCTGGCCTTCATACGACAAATGGGTGTCTGAGAGGAACGCATTTGAAACAGGGTAAGTTGCTCGAGAGGGAACGTACTTCCATCTAAAGCTTAGACTAGTCACTATTATCTTGCAAATTTCCTATCGAAAGCATGTACCCAACTATTTATCTCAACTTGTATTGCGATCACACCTCAAGAACTCTTCCTTATACTTGATTTCCTTGTTATTTTTGTTGTTTATACTTACTAGTGACAAAAACCCCATTGTTATTTGACACTTTTGTGTCCCCCTTGAATTTAAAATGTTTTTAATCGTTAATATCTTTAGCTACGACTAGTTAGAACTAAATTTTATTTTTCTATTAATTATTAAAACTGCTCCATTGGGAAACGACCCCAACCCTTGGTTGGGTTACTATACTATTGCATGATCATAGACACTATTACTGGAAGTTGTGTCGTTGATTACGCAAACATCAAAATGGAACCGCTGCCGGGGAGTGGTGTTATTTGAGAATTCTTAGTTAAGTAGAATATTTTATTCTTCCTAGTTTTAGTTTTACTAATCTAAATTGTAGTTTTGTTTTACTAGTTTGAATATCAAAGCATGGAACTTAGGATGGAAAATCATTATGGATAACACACGGATCATCCCCTTCTGAAACTTTTGAACCTCAGGGAAAACCTCCTGACATTTAAACAGGTAGGGGATGAAACAATTCAGTAAATGTGGCTGAAGTTTCAAGCGATGCTGAAACCATGCCCATCTCACGGGATAACGGACAAGGGACTACTGGAGTGCTTCTATAGGGATCTTGGTCCCGAGAATAGAGGTATAGCTGATCAACTTTGCGAGGGTGGTATGCTACACCATCCCTATGAAGTCGTAGCAAAACTCCTTGATGGAATGGTAGAAGCCAACAAAGAAGCCAAAAAGGAGCAGGAGTGGGATGCACTAGTCATCCAGTTGGATCTTTTATCCAACCGAGTCACGAAATTGGAAGTACAAGCCATGGGAAAATAAAAACACCTCTCCCTCTGAGAGTGTAAACATGGGAAGAAGCAGAAAGGTGTGCAAGATGATGAAGCTCTTTCACTTATTCAAAAAAAAATTGAGCCACAGGAGAAGATGTTGAATGAGATTAAAGAAAACATTGAAATGCTAAACGAAACGTCAACCTCTCACTCAATGACTATTAAGCTGCAGGATGCTCAAATCGACCATTTGATATCAAGTCATTACCCACCATTCGCCGAGGACTCGCCTAATTACAACATGGGCGACTCCGCAAATGAAGAATAGTTGCTGACTTGCGTCGTGCCGCGACATTAACTAAGGCGTTGTTTTGGAGGAAACCCAAAACCTCTTATTATTTTTATATTTGCGTATTGATAAAATAATGATGTGTTGTTGGTATAGGTTGAAGTGTGAGAAGTGCTTGAAAAGTGCAGGGTGACAAGCAACATATCCAATTGGTGAGTCACCGGAGAGGTCAGCGAACTCGACCTAATCCGCCATTTGACTCCAAATATCTCCAAAATTGGAGCCTATAAAATTCGGTGAGCTTTGGAAATTATTGGCGAATCGCTGACCATATCGGCGATCACGAGGGAAATTGCCGATTGGACTCCCATAAACTATAGGTTCTATAAATATCGGTGAAGAAACTAAACAATTGGCACTCCGCCGAGTGAGTAGGCGAGTTTGACTAACGTCGCCGGGCGAAAACTGGACGGTCTTTGCAGGCCAAAGGTTTACAAAGTTTCAACTTCATTCACTTTCCCCCACTTTTCATCTGTCCAAACTCACACCAACACTCTAGTTTTTATATTTTTTGCACTTTTGGAGAATTTTGTTTCATTGATTTGTGCACGGATTCGGAGTGCATTGCCGCCTAGCTTCTCGGTAGTATTTTAATTAGTACAAAATGTTAGTTTCTTAATACCCGTAATTATTTTGTCAGCATTATACTCAGTTGCACAATTTTTGACATTGTTAAGATCTGCTGAACTTCCCTGATTGGATAGATTTGGTTTAGTGTCGATTGTTATTCGATAACCTTGCTCATACGTTGAGATCATGTTCACCGATATATCTGGTTGAGTTAATGTGTGATGGGTGGTATTCGTATGTTATGGGTCTTGGTTAAAATTGTGCTATTTGTGCTTAAATTGTGTTTTCAGGGGTTGCAGGGCCAATTTCAAAAAGTTGGGTCAAAAGTAGGCACGATAGGTGATTCGGCGAGCTATGACAAGCGCGCCGAACCACTCAGCGGTTCGCCTAAGTACCCCATCTCACCTTTTCTATCATGCTTTATTTGTTGTGGCTGCTATAACTTTTGGCAAGAAGCACAGGATCGCCAAGTGCACTCGGTGACTCGCTGAATGAAACTTTAATCGCCCTTTGTCTGCACCCCTAACCCCTTCTTCACTGTGACCTTCAGCGGATTGTATGTGTCTCACCGAGCATATTTGTCGGCACGCCAAATGGGTTATCTAGTCTTTCTACAGACAAAAGTCTCTATTTTTGTTGTCGAATATGTTCTAGCATAATCTCAAAGACTTTGCAGACATGGCCAGATCAAAAGTTGCAAGAAGAAACACGTCACCCAGACACATAAGAGCACAACAGTTCAGAAGAGCTAACGAGAACGAGAGCAAGGAAGCAAGTTCCAGTAGGAGGATTCACATTGACCCTGTTGTCCCTTCATGGGCTCGAGGGTTCATCAATGCGATACATGCCTTCAAAGAGGCGCATGATGTGGATAACATGGTTGAGGCAAACATCGCTACAGAAGTTGAAGCAAAGAGAAAAAAGAACGAGAACCTGAAACAGACAAACAACACTCCAGGCACTGAGGCCCAAACATATGCAGAGACTGCTTAGACAGGATCCCCTCTTTACCTCCCTTTCTGTCTTTCTATATTTTGCCTTTCGGATTATATGTTAATTGCATTTGAGGACAAATGGATTTTATTTGTGGTGGGGTGAGGCTCACCTTTTGTATGCTATTTGTGTTTCGTGTTTTGTATATATTTGGGTTGTTCTGTTTAAAATAGTTTGACACTGCTTTTTGTGGATGTTTGAGCTCATGGCTCCCTTTTGTTTTAATTGAAAAATAATTTTGACCCTTCCCAAAAAATTTCATTTTTCAAAAATTTTCGCCACCTTGTGTGTTGAAAGTGGTTGTTCTTTTGCAAAATTTAAGTCTCGGTCCAAATCAATACTGATGACTTGAATAGTACTCTCAATCGAACGAACATGAATGTGCGGCTATGACGAGACCAAATGAAGTTCCATAGATAATATGTAAACTCTTTGCATCTTGTTGTGATTAGACGTTTATCGAGTTGATTCTCTTGTAATGACCGTTGCATACTAGCAAAAGTGTGTAGTCTTGTTTGACTTAAGTGTCGATGCCTTGTGTGATTAGCTTACTATGAACCATGCATGAATAAACCTAGAATTTTCCCTGTTAGTCTGATTTATTTAGAAAGGTGTGCTCTTGAGATGATCTTAGGCAACTTTTAAGAGTGTGAGCCAAATCTGACATATACCTCTTTTATGGCCTATCCGTGAGTGTGTGAAACTCTTTTGAACACCCCTTGAGCCTTACCTTTGTTTGGAAGAAATTTGATAAACCCTAGACCTTACTTTACCCACTACCAATAATCCTCTTGATTTGTGGTTTAGTGAATAGCCAACTTAGGCCAAAAGCCTAAGTTGGGGGTGTGGTGAAAAGGACAAGGAGAAGCAAGAAGTGCAAGAAAAAGTCTCTCTAACCCATGGTATTGCAAAACAAAATGGAAACCCTTCAAAAAAACAAAAAAACAATATATATATATATATATATATAATTTAATTGGAATAAAAGTGCAAAAGGAATTGGGTTTCCAAGCAATACATGGAGAGTAAATAAAAGGATGACTTAGAAGCACTAGAAGAAAAAGTGATAAGGAAAAGGAAAAGGACGTTTTGAGAACACCACATCTCATGAGGATGAAGAAGTCACTGAGCATAAATGATCATACATTTGCACTCAGCCCCATTACAAGCCTGGAAAAGACCTTTTTGATCTTGAGTAAGCCGAACCGAAAGTCGATTAGAAATTAAAAGCAAACCTATGGGTTAAAACATGCATTGTGTTTCTCTTTTTGAGTGTGAGCGTTGCATCTGATTCCTGATTTTAAATTGATTAACTTATATATGTGAATAAGGAATCACTCTTTGTCTGAGGGCATTTATATACTTTCGTTGAGCTTGAACTTGCATTAGTAGCAAGTATTGCGAGCATGAGAATCTTTGATATTGGTGTGTCACAACTTGAATCTTTGGATACACAATTGATCTTTGCATAAGTAGTTTAAAGTCTTGTTGTGTATATTCATGATTGAGTCTTGTGTAGCACTGTTTGAGACACCTTTTTTGAACAGTTGAACTTGAGTTTGCTTAAGGACAAGCAAAAGTTGAAGTTGGGGATGTTGATGAGTCCACAGATTGGACTCATTTAGGGCTTTATTTTAATAGAAATAGTATCATCAAATACTTATTTTATCTCAATATCTGATGAAAATGCTTAAGTTTCAGGTATTTGAAGTTTTAGTGGAAGCATGGACACTTAGGTGCAAAAAGGAACAAAAAGGCTGAAAAGAACGAAGAAGCTGAAGCCTGAGCATCGCCAATCATACTTGGCGAATCGCCAAGGGGACGCACTCTGCCCTTTGTTCTAGTACGCGAAGCCCTGAAGGAAGTGGATCAAAAGACTTTAAAGGAGCAGTCGGCGTGTCGCCGAGTAGTTGCGCGAAGCAGTTCTATGTCGCTCAATGACACAGAGCACGACGATGTCGAAGGATGGTGCAAGATGGTGATGAACTGCACCTAAGGGCGAATCGCCGAGTCGATCGGCGATTCCGACTAATGTCGCTGAATGATCCGCAGCAGCACAAGTTTTTGAAAACTATAAATACTCGTGAAGGAATCACATTTTTTTAAAGAGAGTATCAGATTTTGAATAGAAAACATTTAATATAATTTTAGTACTTTTTATTTTTGCTCTAAGTTTATAAGGGTTTGAAGACTTGAAGAAGAAAACGGTTTCATCTCTTTCAATTTGGAAGTGGGTCTCTTGGATTCTTCTTTCTTTGCTCAAATCAAGATTTATTTCTCTATACCCATTTGATTTCAACATCATTGAATGTATAAATTTATATCTCTTGATGTGTGGCTAAAAACCCCCATTCTTGGGGCGTGATTTAGAAAATATGTGTTGATATTATTGTTGGGTCTTGCTTGCTGATAGGTTAGATGTATTTTAATGGTGATTTCACCTAGTGGTTGTGGTTTAA